>LOJH01012645.1:0-15392 GCA_001685095.1 Ellobius talpinus
GTTTCTTTATTAACCAATGAAAGTAACACATAGACAGATAAGCCTCCTACATCAGCTATTATGAAGCAAATGACAAAGAACACAAGAAGTCCTGGAGACCGATTAAAAGAATGATGATTTGATGACAAAGAAGATGACAGGCTTTCCCTTCTTGTCTCAGGACCACATACCTGCATGGCTGTCACATAAAATAACAGTCAAAAGTGAAGAAATTAAAAACGACATCCTCCCAGGAACTGAGCACACATAGAAAAGAGACAAAGCAAGCATGTTCTCCTGACACAGTCACCTGAAGAACTCCCAGAGAACAAGAGAGCTGTAGAGAGATGACAGACACCATGGAATCCTCTACAAGACCCTGACACTAGAGGTGTTCAGCCCCCTCTTCCGTCACCTAAGAACAGTTCCCAGGTCAACTTCTCTAGGAAATATTTTCCCTCTCTTCCAAGCAGGGTCCATGAGCCTCCACCTCTGTGGCTCTTGGTTTTGTGAGCTTAGAAGAAAAGCACCCTTGACAAAGTTCTCGGAGCTTCCACCTGCGACAGTCAATGACTGGGAGCTGAAAACAGGAGCTGACCACTCTAGGCCATTCCCTCATTTCAACATTTATTACCATTTCAGAAAGAGAACAGACAATCGCAATCCATGCCTGTGATCAGAAAAGTGTCCACCACAGAGCAGGGCTACAGAAAAAAACTGCTGCTTCTGCCCCCTCTTGGCCTGCGTGGACCAAATGGGGGAGAACATCCCTCCAGCACTGCACAGATGTGTCCTCCAGGGTGTACAAGTGAGAACAGTGTACCCAACGCTGAGGAGGTAACCTCAGTTTGAAATCAGAGGATGCTCCTGGCTCCTTCTCTCTTCCTCCCGCACAATAGGCTCAAGCTCTGGACATGGCATTTTCATATGAGGACCACATTCCCTGTTCACCGCCAGCACACTTCTCTCCCCAGGCATCAGGCACCATTTAAACCCTGGCAAATTTCTTGACCCTGTCCCTCTGAGCATTGTCCTTGTCCTGGAGTTAGTCTACCAAAGCGCTTGTGCCCTGACCGTGTATTGCTCTAAGCCTCCTTTCTCTCCCTGAAGTGTTAAAAGGGTATGTTCTCCTCTAACATCCATTTCTGCCTCCCCACCCTCCTCCAGGTCCTTTCATCTCCCATTTGTAGCAGCCAGTAATATGTACCGCCATTCGATTTTCCTTACCCAGCTTAAAATGGCTTCATTCTAATTACCGTTTCCGTTTTCTTATATTTTTCCCTTGAGATGTCTCAATTAGTGTACTTTTTCATGCTGCCTGTCACCTCTGAGATGTTAGGTGGGTCTAACTCCATCCAAATCCACGCAAAAAAAATAAATAAATGAGGAGCCATTCTGGGCAGCCAGGCCGAAGGTGGGGTTACTTTACAAACTAGCACACCTTTAATTGATGATAAATGGACAGGGAAGTAGCCTTATTAATACAACAGGCCTGGTGTGGCTGCCTTGCTGTGTCCCCTCATTACTCAAAGGCACAGAAGCAGCAGTCATGTGCAACTCGGTCTTGGGTAAGGAACTTCCAGGGAGGGAGGAGGAAGAGAGAGAAAGAGAGAGAGCTAATTAACAAAGTAGTTCTGGTCAAAGTCAGAAATTAACTCACTCTCTAAGACCATGCCTGAAAATGCCATTTGTCCTCCCTGTAATTACATTTATAGGTAATTACACCCACGAATTCAGCAAGTTAAATGAAGGCAGGACTTTCTCCTCTATTTCCTAACTCTTCCATTCCAATCCTGTCAAAAGACTAAACAAAAATAAAGGTGTCTTCCACCATATATTTCTTCCATTAATGAGTGTCTTGCTGTCTTGAGGCTGCGCTGGAAAGCTGTGGCTGCATGTCTGTGTGCTGTTTATCCCTCTGCTCCCTTGGGAACCCTGAGTCCTTATCTGAATGTCTCAGAGCCTAGAGATGCACGGAAGGCACATCGGGCTTAGAAGCATTTCCCGACCATTAATAGCTTCTTTGGTCTGTGAAAGCAAGCTGTCAGGGACAAGGAGCAGAATAATGTTCCCCCTTTCTTCCCGGCAATGCAATGTCTGGATCTAGCCCTTTCATCCCAACAAATAAAATACACTGTACAGCCTCTTCAGATCCCCTTTTCTCTCTTGCCACTATCTTTCTAAGGGCCGCTGAGAGCCAAAGCAAGAATGTGCACACATAGGAGCGACCTTTAACACTGCTCTAACTGGCAGGGTGCATGTGACCCTTGGGTCTCAGACACAATCATGGCCTCAGCAGCAACAACTTGGTTGTGCTAGCTGGTGTCACATCCCACAGGCACAGGGCAGAAGCCAGGAGAATACCTCTAGATTTCAACTACTCATGGAGGATGCACAGTGACTTCCTCAATCAGAGAATAAATTAGTCCCTCAGTAAGTCCCAGGGCATGTTGTGAGCAGTGAATTCTTTGGAGGTAAGGAAAGCTCTAACTCACACTTGGGGTTCCCATCTGTGTCCACTTCCTTCACTGCCTCTCCTCGTCTCGCCTTCTCCTTGCTATCGGGACTTTTTTTCTCCAGCCCACCCACACCTCTTCATCCCACCCAGCTTCTGGCCTCTCTCTCTCTACCTTCCCAAGTTCTGCCAGTTGGCAGCAGTGTTTTCACGGCTATCTTCTTGGACCATTCACAAGGCCCACCTGCCTTGGTTTGTTAAACAAACCGCAGCCCCTAGGAACAGCGCTCTTACCAGGCACCGCCAGTGGCCACTGACTCCTGTCTCCCGCAGAGCACTGCTGAGTAAAGCATCTCAGTTAAAAAGGAAACATCTCTAGTTGCACATTTGCAGGGTAATTATCTGTGCAACTCTGAAGTGAAGCAATTTGGCAACTTGTATTAAGGCTAATAAAAGTATTGATTGTGCTGCTTTCGTGAGGAAATAGCTCTAAATTTGGAAGAATACTTAATACAGTGTGATAATGTTATTTCAGACAGCATAAATGCATATAATGTATTTGTATTATATCCATGCCCCATAGGAAAAGTAGCCTAAGCACTGAAGATTGGTGAAGGTTCAGGTTAGTAAATGGTTAAATCCATTCAATGGATGTTTTTATGTGTGTGTATAAATGCATGCACGTGTGTAAGCTTACATGTGTACAGGGGTGTGTGTGTGTGTGTGTGTGTAAGACAGAGGTCAGTGTCAGGTCATTTTGGCACCGCTCTTTTTTCCCACAGTCTCTTCCTGAACGTGGAGATCACCAATTCAGCTAGACTGGGTGACCAGCAATCCCAGGGATTCTCCTACCTCCACCTCCCCAGCACTGGAGTTAGAGGCATGTACCCTATACTGGCTGCTTTTGTGTGTCAACTTGACACAGCTAAAGTTATCAGAGGAGGCGGCAAGCCTCAGCTGAGGAAATGCCTCCCTGAGATCCAGCTCTAGGCATTGTCTCATATAACGATCAATGAGGGAGGCCCAGCCCATCGTGGGTGGTGCCATCACTGGGCTGCTGAGCAAGCCCTGTGGGAGCAAGCCAGTGAGCAGCACCCTTCCATGTCCTCTGCATTAGCTCCTGCCTCCAAGATCCTACCCTGTTTGAGTTCCTGTCCTGACTTCCTTCAGTGGTGAGCACCAATGCTGAAGTGTAAGCCTAATAAACCCTTTCCTTCCCAGCTTGTTTTTGGGTCACAGGGTTTCGTAGCAGCAATAAAAACCCTAAGACACACCAAGACACACCCACACACAGAGAATTTTATGAGTGTTGAGATCCAGATTCAGTTCCTCATGCTTGTGCCACTAGTATTTTATCAACTGAACATCTCACTTGATGAATTTTTATAGTCATATGAAGGGATGGTTGAAGAAGCTGAAAACTCTGGCCAATTGGCTACAGTATTAGAGGTTTTTCTTAAAAAAATCAGAAAATAAACCAGAAAATATGACAGTATCACATAAAATGCTATTAGTGACAAGGTTCAAATCTGAGGAATACGGTTATTTTTTCTTTTTTCCTATTTTCCAAATTTCCCATAGTACATTTATTCTCCTAATGAAAAAAATGTGTATATTAATCTAGAAAAAAAATTGTGGTTTGAGGGGTTGAATCTTGATCATGAGTGCTGGGCAAGGTACAACTGAGCCCCTAATATAGTATTTTTTAATGCATAATGTTATAGATGTTACACTTAAGGAAGCTAGATGTAATGACTGGTTTTAAATGTCAACTCAACACACTCTGGAGTGGCCTGAAAAGGACTTCTGAGAATTCCTGTGAGGAATTGCTTTGATTGACACGAATGATGTGGGAAGACCTGACCACTGCAGGCGGCACTGTTCTCTGGGCTTGGGGATCCCGGATTGCGCAGGCATGGAGGAGGGACTAAATGTTAGCACGCATGCGTCACTGTGTTGCCGCTCTCTGCTCTTGGCTGTGGATACGAGTTCTTCCTGCGTTGACTTCCCTGTAAGGACAGCTTAGGATGCTGAGCCAAATAAACTTCCCCTCCCTTTAATTGCTCTAGTTTGGTGTTTCACAGCTGCGGGAAATAAAGACACTGTAAAAATGAGTCTAACCAACGTGGCTTTGTGAAAAGATCTGCCCCTAAACAGAACATGGCCAGCGCTGTGTCTGTCCATGCCCGTAAGCTACCACGGACTAGCCGGGAGACCCACTGGGAACTCCCTAAGTCTCAATTTCCTTATGAAAAATAAACCTTCTGTTAGTGGCCATCACTATTTTGTCATCAGTATCCAACGTAGGAGTTCCCCTTGGTTTTCTTTGAGTACCACATCCACCCTACCCGAGTGACCTTCATGGAAATTTTTTTCCTCTTAACCATGAGACTGGGAAATTCCAGGATTCCATCCTTTGCTTCCGGGAGGGGTTCTCACATCCAGGACCTCATCCGCTTGCTGCTCAGCACCCACACCCTCTGACAGCACTTTTGTCTCTGCCTTCCATATCCTCACAGCTGAATTTCTAGCAGTTATCTAGCTTTCTTCCCTCAGCATCCTCAGAATCTACCTGGTACCATTACTGATATCCAGGTGTGACACTCCATTTTGACCTCATGACAGGGGGGACCACCATCCCTCTATCACACCATAGGTTGGATGCTGTGATGGCTAACTGGTGACAGGGTTGATGGACATCCCTTTTTATCCCATAGGCATGACCTATAATTTCATGTATACTGGGGGAACAAAGACTTTGCTGGGGAAACGAACTGGGGGCTACTCATGGATATTTTGGGTGTGAGTCTGTGAGCGCTGATCATGGTGGATCTGAAGAAGCAGTTCTGCTTGTTAAAGAGACCAGAATCACTGAAAGAAACTATTTGTGCTTCATAGGGACAACAGGAAAGTTGACCGCTATGGTTAAGCTGAGACTGACAAATCAGCTGTGGGTAACACTATTAAGGTGAAATCTTCAGGACTCCCTGGGACAGTAGAAAAGTGATTTCTTGGGGTCCGTACCCAGAGGCTGATGCAAAGGGGCCAGGATACACATCAATCTGAAAATCTGACTTAGAAGCGTGTAAGCATCATCCATGCGGTGCAGTTTTGAAGATGTAAGAGATGCAAGACTGAGGAGGCTTGACAACACATGGTAAGGTCAGAATCCCTGTGGAGAGGCCATTGATGAAGGAGCAGCCTCAGCTGCAATGGAGACCCCAGGACCTTAGGAGGGCCAGGACTATGGGGTGCATGCCAAGAAAAGCAGCGGATGTGAAGTGGAACCAGCCTAAGTCTACAAGACAGTCCTTATGTGCTGTGGGCGGAAGGGCTGGAAGAGAGTGATTACCCAAGCCTTTCACAGCCACAAGACTGCCAATGAGTGAATCTCAGATGTCAGACATTAAGCAAAAAAGTTTGTATTTACACTCTTAGATCTTTATTTTTGTTGAATCTGATTGCCCATTCCTATGTCCTGGTTCTTCCCCTTTGGAATAAGAAATTTTATTATGTGCTATTATATGTTGGAAATACACAGCTTATGTTTTATTTTAATTTTAATTCAACCTAAAAAAGACTTTGGACTTTTAAATATCGGGATTTTTAGAAACTAAGGTACTTTTAAAAGTTAGACTGAAGGCTAGAGAGACGGTGCAGCAGTTAAGAGATCTGGTATCTCTTACAGAGGAGCCAGGTACAGTTCCCAGTACCCATGCTAGACAGCTCACAACCACTTATAGTTCCAATTCCAGGAAATCTAAAACCCTCTTCTGGCCTCCTCAAGCACTTAGACACATGTATTACACACACATACATTCAGGTATACCTACACAAACAAATAAAATAAATTTAAAAAGTCTTAAGATAAAGTGTTATTAACATGAGCTTTGAGGGATAAGAAATGAAAGATTATGGTTTAAAAGTTATATATCTATGTGCCAAGTTGACAATGAGTGCCATGTTCTGGTTAGCTTTTCCTCTCCATCTCACCCATCCTACGAGTCATCTGAGAGGACAGCCTCAATAGAGGAATTACTTCCGTTAAGGCAGGACTCTAAAGGCAGGCCTGCTTGCTCTTTCATGGCATTACTTCTGACCAAGAAACTAGGATAAGAACCATGTCTGTAGGGGATTGTCTTGATTGTTAGTAGATGAAGTAGGGCCCAGCCCACTGAGGGAGGCACCAGCAGTCTAGATCAGGGTTCACTGTGGCCTTCAACACCTGGCTCCTACAATCCATGTGACCCAATAGAGCCAGGTAGGGGCAGGACAGCAGCTCCTCATGGCTCTTCCTGGGCTCGGGGATGGAAATTGAGGATGCTGTGGGAAGAAGATCCTAGAGTCACAGCAAGCATAGCAAGATCCAGGATGAGGTGAGCACCTAGAAGGATCTGCTCCCAGTAGTGTAAGACGGGGTGTGGCAGCGTCTAGGGGATGCTGGATTTGTTCCCAGCAGAAACAAAGAATTGCATTACCTGAGGAGACAAAAGACCAGAGAAAGGAAACTGACAGCTTTAACCCTTTAGCGTAGGGAGAAACCTAAAACTAAGAGTCCATTAGACAGCTGACTTGGGTGTTTTGTAGCATCCTTGAGTTCTGCCCATTACTCTTTTGTTTCTATCTAGACACTTGCCCCAGCGTCTTCCCACCATTTCTTCCACAGAGTCTTCCCGAATAGTAGCACTTCACTCTATTGCAATTCCCGAACATTCTCACTCAGTTCCTTCTCATTTAAAAGTGATTTTAGGTAATATTGCTGTTTCGTTTGTTTGATTTTGTTTTCAAAATGCCTTCCACTATATTTTCAATCTCAAATAAAGAACCCAAGAGCCTCTTTCTCAGATCATTTGTTTATCACTTAAGAGCCCTTTCTACCTCTTAGAATTTATTTCTATTTTTTTTGTATCTCTGGGAATCAAACTGTGTGCTATGTGCATGCAAGGCCAACATTCTACTACTGAGCAGTATGTATACCTCTTCAGGTCTTCGAGACAGGAGTTTCAGTTCAGATACGGGTAAAGATGGGACCTTCCCTCTACAGTGCCCGCCCAGAAAGAAACTTAGTGTTCACACAGTTAAAGGGTAACTTTCTTTCTGCTCACTGTCTATGAGAATGGCTGGCTGTGGGAGCACGAAGGACCATCCACCAGGGTGCTTTTGTTAAGTCACTGTGTGTTTTATCTTTCAACCCATCAAATGCACTGTTGGCATACATCTGAGGGCAGAGATGTAATCACAGCTACAAATGGAACCAACCCATTCATTACATCATCACAGTCAAAGCCCATCACCAACCCAACCCCACATTAAAATCTATATGACTATCAAGGTCGTTAAAACTGCCCAGATCTTGTTAGCCAGGAATGCTACTTGTGGGATTTGCTTAGATAAAATACCCAGGGACTCACTCAGAGATGTGCATGTAAAACTGACTTTGGTCTTAGTGTATTTATAAAAGGAACCAACAGTAATTGGAAAATACCTGGAGCTAGGACACTAGTTTAAAAAATATCATGGTGTATTTCCACATTTTAGTCCACTTTCTGTTGCTGTAGCAGAACACTGGAGACTGAGAAATTTACAAATATATTGTTCTGGAAGTAGAAAATGGGAGGCTGAGCAATCTATGTGCAAAGAGGGCTGTATGCTATTCCTTCTTGCTGCTTCGTCCCATGAAAGAAGCAGGAAAACAAAGGGCTATGGGTAGTGGCACACTCCTATAACCTCATCTAGGAGGTTGAAGTAAGATAGCAAGTTTGACACCAACCTTGGCTACATGTTAAGAAAGAACCTATCTCAAAAAGCCAACATGCACAGAGAGAGAAGGGGGAGGGGAGCTGAACTCATCCTCTTCAATACAGTCACCAATCACATATTTGTGCTACTGACAGATTTGAGTCAGGTATGCATAAAGAATAAGAGAGCTTGTGGCAGGGGTGGACAGGCACCACTGTGATGAGCAAGTATGTGGTCAAGGCATAGGAGAGAGAGGGAAGTGGGTCAGTTCCTGCGCTAAGGAGGGGGTGAAACTGGAGACTGGACAGTGGTGAGGACCAGGCTGATGTGAGTGGCCAGGCCTGTGCTGCCACCGAGGGGCATGTCTGTGTCTGTGGTCCTACTGCAAACAGGATCTGTGTGGCTGCCCGTGGCCCTTGTTACCACCAAAGGCCATGCAGAAGACTGTGGGCCAGGCTGCCACCTGAGGCCATGGTGTTACTATCTAAGAGCCATTCTGCAGCAGGGGCCATACTGATCTGAGAGGCCTGCACGGCCACCTGAGATATCCATGAGCTGCCTCCAAGGGCCTTGTCTGGGCCCATGGTCCTACTGCAGCCTGGGTCTGTGCTGTTGCCAGGAAACATGTAGAAGCCCATGGCCCATGTTCCTGCTGACTGTGAAGAGCAAGGAAGCTACTTTTGCAGTAACTTCGATGATTTCAGGTGCACAGTTGAGAGGGAGGGACATAGAAGGCTTCTGTGACAACCCCTATCCCCCATCCAACCCCTAACCCCAAAAGAGAGTAGCAGCCTAAACAGTAAACCACCAAAGAAAACCCTTAGGAAGTGTGATAAGGATGCTGAGGTTGGTTCCCCACAATTAATGGCCTCTGGCCAGGGGGTGGGAGGAGAACAACTTGGTTCTACTTGGGGGGAAAGCCACTGAAAGGTTGACCATGCTCCAGTGGGTTTATAGATAACACAAATTAGACTTGCCGGGTTTTTTTGGGGGGGTCACCAGGAGGGGAACAGACATGGAAGGACTGGGAGGTGAATGTGATCAGGTGCATGCTGTGAAATTCCTGAAGAATCAATTAAAAAATAATATGTGTATATATATATATGTATATATGTGTATATGTGTATATGTGTGTATGTGTGTATGTGTGTATGTGTGTATGTGTGTATGTATGTATGTATATATGTATATATGAAGAAGAACTTGAAAACTGAGAGTGTGCTTGGACCACACATGCATCCCTATCTGAATAATGTACCTTGCAGCCTGTTGGCAATCTAGTGCCCTCACCTGCATCAAGCTCCACAAACACCCTCTCTGAACAATGAAATATGTTTCTCCTCTCCTTAACCATGATTGAACTTAGAATGCATCTACTATGTCAAGGTACAAGAATAAGAGACCCATCCAGCATAGAGTGGTGTTTGGGGTTCATGAGCAATAATGCGAACTGTGTCCTCAAAGTCAGCTTTTAGGATGACTCTCCAATTTACTACCTTATGCCTGTGTTTAAATGGGCAAGCACATATCTAAAATCAGATGCATTATGGGAAAGGGCTTGTATAGAAAAAAATCAAGAGGTATATAATAACCTAATATGGCAATAAAAATAGGCACCCACACTCTACCCCTTAGCAACTGAATGCCTCTTTTCTTGAACCTCATAAAAGGAAACCCCCAAATAACTGGGGTCCTTAAACATCCTCACTAGTGTGTCTGGCTGTTATAGTGTATCTGACCCATTCTGTCACATTGCTTTAAACAAAGCTTCTGCAATTCTTTGCAATCTATATAGATTTATATTTCATTTTTTAGTAGGAGGTCAAGAACCTGGAGACACCTGACCCACACCCTAATCACCAGTAACAGAATCTTATGAGAACACTACAGCCAGCATATGGAGCATGGTTTCAGGTTTGTAAATATAAAGATATGATATCTGCACGCATTTTCAGATAGCAAGAACGTGTGCATGTATCATCCATGGTTTCCCTCAGGGACAAAAAGGCTCTGTAGCTGAAGATGCACGTTCCAGGGACAAGTGATCAAAGTCAATTTCTGACTCCACTGTGTCTGAGTAGCAGACACTCGGGTAAACTGCTCAGCTTCCCTGTGCCCCGGCTGATCCTCACTGCATCAACTCAGATTGACTACAGCGTTAATGGAGCCAGGACTCCAGAAAGGATCTGGAAACAGCTAGACATTTGCAAATGTGATCTGTTTTAAGGATTATTAATACATTGGGATTTCTGGTCATTTTAATTCTCTATTTTATTCTCCTGTGTATTTTCTATAGTAAGGTGTATGAATTTTATACCCATGAAAATGAAATCATTGTTAATCCATTTCTGTGAACAAAATGAAGAGATTAGTCAGAACTGCCTTGCCGTAATTGGTGCAACATCTGCTATTTCTAAAACTAAATCAAATAAAATACAGTCAACTCTCGATTCTGCACTAGGAGCATTCATTAATCTGCAGCTAATCTTGCTTCTCTGCTTTTACTGGCCTCATTAAGCATCGGATTGAGCATCATATGTTACAGCTCTATCTAACGTCTGTTTACTCTCGCGCACACAGCCAGCAGCTCAGCGAGAACCTTGTAAACCAATTCTCTTAATGATCTATCCCGCCGAGGAAGGTGTGAGTCAGTGACTTAAAGAACTTGAAGAGGAGGCCAATGGCTCTACCCCAGATAGGAGGCATGGTGGCAGCATGGAAAGACTAGAAACGTGAATGTACTGCCGTGGATCTACTTCAGGGGCCGTTTCTGGACATCCCTGCCTTCTGTAATAGAGCCATTCAGAATCCATGCATGCCAGCACACAGAATAGTGTAGATCGAGGAAGTTTTCTGAGGAAGAATTAAGATTTATGGAGAATGGGTGACCAACCAGCTATGAGGTGCACACATATACAGTGCCATACATGGGTGAATACATGTGACTACCAGTGTGTCCTTCACCATCAAATACACAGGTCCCCCCACTTACTATGAAGGTTTAAGGTGGGTTGCTGCCTCTCACTTTAGTGTCCAGGCTGCTGGATTCGAAATCTTGAATCGTCCAAAGTCAACATCCCTCTGGGAAAAATTGGATGGCACCATCTTTGCTTCCCTGCTTTCTCGGGTTCTGCTGAGAGCTGTATTTAAGAGACTGGTCCCATGACCAGCCTGCTGACTGCTCGCAGAGCCATCCATCACTGTCCCTCTGTACTTCGGCTGCAGTGGTCGGGAGGCAGCTCAGGCTCTGACGCTGCCATGCAGAGTCTTCCTGGGGTTAGTGAGTCACACTGTGCCTGTCCCCAACACCTCTCTCTGGTAAATCTGCTTTCTTGGATTCCCAATCCTCCCCAAAAGGTTGGCCCACGGCATTGCCTCTGGACAACAACGGAGAGGACAAGAGTGAGCCTCAGAAGGAACGTAGTCCCTGGAGACAGAGTAAACCAGCTGCAAACTTAGCTCTTGCATTTCGCAGTTGCTCCTTCGAGTTAAACTGCAGATCTGAACAGAAGAAAAGTAGTCAATCTGTTTTCTCAACTAAAAATGGCTGCAATAATACCAGTGACTTTGATGTATGGGAAGCCCAGGGCCCGGCTACATTACTCCAAAGAAACTTATTTTTCTTCTCACTTTCCTCTTCCTAAGACTTTCAGCATGATGTTTCATTTGAACATGTTTTTGGTATGAATTATTTGGCTCTGGATAGCATACTACCTAACAGTGGCTTAACCAAATAAGGGGTTGCTTTCCCTCCATCGTGTGAAGTTGGAAGGTTGCTTTCTGTAGGGTTTGGCTTGCCCTGACTGAGCTGAAGTCTCTCTTTTTCTCTCTGTTGCGTCCTTATGTTTTCAAAACAGTTGCCACAGCTCCAACCATCACATCTATATGCAAAGCAAAAAGAGGTGGGTGGCAGTTTTCTACATCTATCCCTTTTAGTGGGGTGAGGGGTGGGAGTCCGGAAGCACCCAACATGGACTTCCCATACATTAAATTGACTCTTTGTCACATGGCCACCATGGGTAAGAAATGAGCAAGTTACATATTATTTTGTTTCCTCCATCTTTTAGCAGAATACGGGAAAGGGGCAGAGGACTGGGAGGGGCTGTCAGGAAAGGACTGGAAATGTATAGGTTGGAACTACCCATGAGCAAGTATCATACAATAATAAACACAGTAACAGATACAACTAATAAATCTGTCCCAAGCACGTGTGGCTTCTCAGTTACCATGTGGAACTGTCACTTCTTGTCTTTTTTTAGTTGGTGCAAGAGGGGTGGATAACAGAATTAATCTCCTGCCCAGCTTGGGTCAAATGCCAAAGCCTGCTCACCCCCAGTAGACACTGGAAGGGTGGTGCTAGCCCTTAACTCACAACGGAGGTCAGGGCCGTCTGGTGTGGTGTTCAACAGGTGTGCAGCTGCGCTACCCAAGGGCATAAGCAATCATTCCACTAAGAGGACCTCAAGCAACCAAAATTGTCACCCGAGTTCCTGATGGCTCCCAGTTACCAAGGGGCCTTACCAAAGGCTCGAAGGGCTTTTCAACCCATGTATATACTCCAGTCTCTAACTCCATCACTGGGTCTTAGGGAATCCTAGCCATTCTGTACTCTCAGTAATTTGGTAAACTGTACACCAAGGGAGGCCCAGAAATGGCCGCAAATGAGCTGAGCAGCCACAGGAGCTCCAGACTACAGGCATCTCCTTCCCTCTGTAGCATAAAGAGAAGCCTCTCTTCTGGGCTCAGAGCTTGAGAACCTCAGTGATAAGAGAGCAGGATGTACCTGTGGTGCATAGGGCTTACTGAATGCACAACATCCTCCTGCACTGCTCTCTGGGGCAGCCAGGGTGAGATTTCCAAGTTTCTAGCTCAGCTTCAGGGAACATAGAACCCCAGGGTAACTACAGCCTTCCATAGCACACAGCACTCATCGTGAAGTGCAAGCAGCTTCAACCCGCAATGTTTATGTAAACCCACAAAGCCAGCATGCAAAGTTCTAACTGCCATGTGAAATACTTCTTGGTGGGGTTTTTTGGTTTTTTTTTAAAGCAAATGCAAAATCCACAAGATGACCAAGTGTCAAGTAAAACAGCCACAGTTACAGGACTTACCTCAAGACTGCTAGGGCAAAAGTTGGTCCAGGCAGGGTCCCAACTCAAAAAGTGCCTTCAACAATCGCTCACACCTTCCCCCCACCCACCCTTGACCTCATTCTGTTAAAGCAAAGAGCCGGGAAATCAGCGACAGGCAGCCATTTAATAGTCTTGTACTTGCGAACTGCAATTATCAACAACATGCGCCACCCACAGACTCAGCGGGAGCGTGTTCATGGCTAATCAATTCGATTGATCGCTGTTTATTAAGTAAAAATCTGCTTTCTAAACAGTTCTTCCTTAAATGGTGTTTGTTGCGGACTACTGGGAAATGAGAGACTAATTAGGGATTTTAATTTAAATCCAAGCGGGGGTGGGGGAGCGGGGTGCAAGTACATACTTCAGTAAAAGCTTTAGATCTGGGAGGTGGCCATAGTGGGACCCCTCCCGAGGGGAGGGTCGAAGCTGGCACGGGCTTATCATAAAGACGTTCCAATGTATCCTTTCATCTCTCCAACCAAAAGCCTCTGTGGCCAGGTCAGATAAGGACATCCGGAAGGAAACCCACGGATCATATAGATTATGGGAATGCTGGAGGTACATCAGTGCTGTTCAATCGATCGACTCCATTCAGCACCTTGCAAACTGAAATGGGAAATCAATGGTTGGCAGACGAGCTAGGTGTGGATGGAGATAAGTGACCATGGTGGGTTTTATGTCCTTGTGGAGAGCAATGATCTCAACAGTCCTTGAGTGTTCCAAACTCAAGCATCCCATCCCACCCTGCCTATAGCACAGGAGATGCTGTTGCTGACCCACTGAAGAAACCTTCTGGGTTGCCCACAAGTCTTAACTCCTTGAACCCTGGATCCTGGGAAAGATCAAAGCCTAAGGCAGCAGATTATCTTCTTACCCTGCCATCTACAACAGGGTTTGGAAGCAGAGCAGAGCCACGGGCAAAGGGGTCTCCTACAAGAACTGAGCCTGCTTGGAGAAAAATTGGCATTTCTGGTTATTCCCTGCCTCTGTTGAGAAAGTTCACCTACGCCTCACCAAACAATGAGAAGGGCAAATGGTCACCCTGCCCATGATTTCTTAAAAAGTCCGACTTTCCTCTCAGAAGAGATGCCTCCCATAGTCTGCAGGTTATAGCCAAAATACCAAAGAGGAGCCATTTATGAAATGAGACACAAATTATAGTTCCACTATGGTGTGTGAAATTTCTTCATGGGCAAAATTCCAATCCTCAGAAAAAAAAATATTAGCTACCCGGAAGGTGTAACTAAGCAAAGGGAACTGAAATCTAGGGGCAACACAGGCAGATTTTTAATTTCCAGTTGATATGCCGCTTAGGAGTTCAGCTCTCTGATAAATGCAACAACTCCTGTTTTATACGCTGCATACAGATGTATCTCCAATAAGAAAGAGGGCCCCTGGGGACTGGACACGTGGCTCCGTGGTTAAGAGCACCTGCCGCATTAACAGAGAACCCAGTTCAATTCTTAGCACCCATATCAGGTGCTGGCAGCTGCCTGTACCTCCAGCTCCAAGTGATCCCCTACCCTCCTCTGTTCTCAGTGAGTACCTCCAACCACATGGTGCTTGTCTGTCTAGACCAGCAGCCACACACATACTCATAAATAAAACTGGTTTACAAAGAAAAAGGAACTCTGAGACTTTTTAATGATCGTTCCCACAGCTGCCCTGTGCTGTGCCTGTGATCTTTACACATCAGAACCAGCTACAAACCAAGTTATCGCCGCTTGATGCCCAAGTGTCGGGTGACCTTCTTCACCGGGATCGTGAACTGGGTCACAGTATCCCAAGTACCTCTCATTACCCGAGAAACACGAAGGCTGGTTTAAATATGTGAGTCCCAACATCCACAGTACTGCAGGAAGAGGGAACCTTTTAATAGGAGTGGGGCTGCATCAAAGCAACCCGTAATTAGGTACAAATTTGGCTCATGGTTCAGCAATTTACAAAGATTAGCTGCTCTGACCTTCGCAAGCCCCTGGGTGCTGCTTTCACATTTGTGGTCACAGAGTGACCTCTAGTGTTAAAAGGGAAGGATTTTTCTTTCTTTCTCTCTCTCTCTCTCTCTCTCTCTCTCTCTCTCTCTCTCT
>LOJH01012646.1:3612-25421 GCA_001685095.1 Ellobius talpinus
ATCTATCTATCTATCTATCATTTATCTATCTATCATCTATCTATCTATCTATCTGTTTGTCTGTCTATCTATCTAATATGCTTGACTAATAGCTCAGGATTTTTATTACTAACTAGCCCCTACATTTTAAATTAACCCATATTCCTTATTTACACTCTGCCATATGGCAGTACCTTTATTAGCATGGCAAGTTCATCTTATTTTTCCATGTCTCCTCTCGACTGACTCTTTGACTCTACCCTGCTTTTTTCCTGTATCCTCAGTTTGATCACCCCACTTATACTTTTTGCCTGTCTATTGATCAGTTTTTCCTTTAATTGTTTTTATTGAACTACATATTTTTCTCTACTCGCCTCCCTTCCTATTCTCTCCCCTTCTGCCTTCTCCTATGATCCCCACACTCTCAATTTACTCAGGAGATCTTGCCTTTTTCTTCTTCCCAGGTAGATTAGATTCATATATGTCTCTCTTAGGGTCCTCATTGTTGTCTAGGTTCTCTGGGATAGTGAATTATAGGCTGGTTTTCCTTTGCTTTATGCCTAAAAGGCACTTATTAGTGAGTACATATGATATTCATCTTTCTGGGTCTGGGACACCTCACGTAAACCAAAATTTTAAAAATAGAAAAAAAAGAAAAAGCATCATATGCACACACACACAACTAGAGCCCATAATACGCATTCAAAAAGATCATTAAGATAAAAAAAATGCCCAGACAAGGTAATATGAGATAAAAAAAAGTCTCCAGAAATACCACTGAGTTCATTTTCAGTTGCGAATTTACTTCTGGGCATGGGTCCTTCCTTAAGTGGGGATTTTATGTCTAGTTAGACTCCATTGTACAAAACTAATTTTTTCTTTGCAAGTAGTTTTCCAATAGAGACAACTTGTCAGTTCGGAATGAAGGACTGTGTTCCCTTCCACATCTCAACGCTGGAACCCCATGGGGTCAGGACTCGTGCAGGCCCTGTGCACGCTGCAGACGTCTCGACGGGCTCATGTGTATATCAGCCCTGTTTTGTCTGGAAGGGGCTCTTTCCATGGTATTATTCAATCTCTCTGGCTTTTACAGCCTTTCTGCTCCTCTTATGCATAGCTCCCTGAGCCCTGAGGGGAAGGCTTTAATGGAGACAACCCATTAGGAGTAAGTGTTCCAAGTTTTCTCACTCTCTATGCATTTTCTGCTCGTGAATCTCTATAATTAAATAAAGTATTACATTTTGTTAAATAGTAAAAGAGAGAATAATTAACAAAGAAGCCACTCATTACATAATATTGATGTGAGAACCTGTATTTTAGGGACACCTTCACAACGTCTCTTGTATTTTCTGAGAGTAACAGGAACCTTTTACACAAGACTTTTAAAAACTGGTAATCTATCCTGTTTCAGAAATAATTGAGAAAATATCACTTCAAGATGTGTACTGCATCATCAACATCTTCTCTATATACAAGGGATAAGTGCTACTCTTTTCAAATAGGGAATACTTGCATTGTTCTTGGCAGTTTAGGAGAGTCCCTGAGATACAATAACGTGACAATAATAACAACACTAAGCATTTGAAGAATTAATTTCTCAAAGTTCTTTCTGCTCTTTTATTAGTTTTACATTGTACCTTTATTAAGTAGTTCACATGTCCTAAAAGCAATCTTTTCCCTGCAAGTTTACTACTCATTTACGTTCCATGCACACATTAATCAGATCCCACTGTGGGTTGGGGGCCAAGGGGAATGAAGTAATGACTAGAGCGTGGTTGCTGCTGTAGGGGCTATAATTCTAGGCTATAATTCTAGGCTATAATTCTAGGCTAGGCAATGTGATGATTAATTGTCTACTTGACTGGGAGGCTCACCTGTGAGAGCCAGTCTGCTTGGTTCGAAGGGGGTGAATCCACTTCTAGTCTCAAACTTTGAGGTAGAAAGACACACCTCTGATCTGGATCTCCAGACAGGAAGAGAGCACACCTTTGATACCAATCTTTAGGCATGAAGCCACACCTTTACTCTGGGCCACACCTTCTCTAGAAGCAAATAAAAGGACATGAAAGAAGAAAACTTTTATTCTTTGCCTGCTTGCCCTCACCTTGTCAGCACATCCATTCCTTCACTGGCCATGGAGGCAACTTCTTCAGGATTCAGCACAAGCCAAAGACCAGCTGGCATCCAGCCTCATGGGACTGAACAACTACTAGATTCTGGGACTTTCCATTAACAGGTAGCCATTGTTCATTGTTGGATTAGTTCTACTACAGCCTGTAAGTCATTCCAATAGATTACACACACACACACACACAAACACACATACACATGCAACAGAGAATTACAGTATTGTGAGATTTTACTTTACTTACCCATATGACTTTTGTCTCTATCTCTTACCCAGCCCCTTCCAGGAGTAGAAACATTTGCTACTTTGGGCATCAACAAATGATGTGTCATTCATAGTCATCCTTGACAGAACAATGTTTTTTTTGTTTCTGTTGAGCTTTGGTTTTTCTCCAAGCAAGCCACAAGCTGCAAGGCCATGAGACACAACTGACTGCCCTTACTTCTCATAGGTGTTAATGCTGGATTTCCTTGTAACTGTGTCTATCTCTTAGGAAAACACTTCAGTTATAAGTTAGATATGATGTGACACGTTTTAATCCTTGAAGGAAGTCAGTGGTACTGGAATTGGTGCACACAGGCTGTTGAGTCCAATGTGCTTGCCTCTTCCCAACTTAACACCATCAGCAGTTAGTGAGAGCACTTTCCATTAGGAATTTGGCAAAGCTTGCAGATCAGAGTTTTTTCCCCACAGAGAGCAGGTTGTTCAGGGGCTTACCAGCATATTACTACTGGAGCTTGCCTTCTTTCTCTTGGGGCTTGAGTAAGTCAACACATTTATTAAGCTTTTCTGCATATGATATGCATAACAACATCTTAATTTGAGTCTGAATATAATTATACAGAATGTATTAATTGCTTTTTCATTCTTCTGTATGCAAGGGTTAAAACTTCCTTAATTTGGCATGCAAATATATGCAAAATAGCAAAGAATTCGGGTTTTCTGCAGAAACCTCTGGAGTGTTAACATGGCAATCATGATTACCTAGCAACCAAGCAAAGCTCATTCTGAGCCTCCCTCCTACATTCCCACCTACCTCCAGTAACATCCTGATGAAAGAACTTCTGTGACAGACAAAGGCGTATCTTCACTTTAGAGCAAAAGAAAAGAATCAAACTGAAAAAGAAAAATACAGATGTCTTCATCTTGAAAAGTTTTAGACTGATTTCTACATCCAATTCTGTTTTGGCAACACATGCTCAACACATCCCTCCTTTAGAGGGATGAACCTCTTCCTGTCCATGGTCTTTCTGCTGTTTTCCCAGTTCCCACAATGGAAGTAGGAACATGTGCAGCTCTTGCCACAGTGGTAGGCGGATAGAAGAAGGCGCATGTGACTTTTCTTTTGCTGAGACAAAATACCTACCAAAAGCAAATTTAGAAAGAAAAAGTTTATTTTGGGTCACAGTTTCAGGGTTTAATATATTATCACAGTGGGGAAGGTATGGCTTCAGCAGGGTGGGGGGCTTCAGGAGGGTGAGAGCGCTGGTCACATGGCATCCAGTCAGAAAGCAGGGAGAGGTAAATGCTGGTACAACTAGCTTTCTCCTTTAATTCAGTTCAGGGTCCTATTCATGTGACATTCACATTCACTGCGGGGAGGGGGAGTGGGACTAGTAAAGGAGTGAGGGGGTAGGTGGGGGATTCTCACCTCACTGAAACCTCCCTGGAAATACCTTCACAGACACTTTCAAAGGTGTATCTCCTATGTGATTCTAAATACTGTCGACGAACAATGAAGGTGAACCATCACATATAAGTTTATTAAATATGTGTTTAATCAAACAATTATTTAAATATATTGATTATTCCAAGCAACAAATTAACAAGTCCACAGATTTGCCTGTTAAAGCACCCACTTTTTTCCTCTCCCAATACAAACATTACCACTGGTAGAGGGGGGCTGAGTAAGCACTGTGCTTAGCAACAATATGATACAGATACTATGTTATGAAAGCAGGAAAGACATAAGAAGATTTGTAATATTGTTTCCATAATATCACCGGGGCTGTAACTACAGCAATCCCAGACTGGAACACAGGCATCTGGATTATTTCAAGCAGTAGAATCCTGACCTGAGCTCTACATTGATACCTAGAGCTATGGTAGAAGATATTGGGAGCATATTGCTTTAGTGAGGAGAAAATAGCAAACCATATCTGGTTTAAAGTAAAGGCAGAAATCCAGAGAAGACCTAAGGCTTAGCCCTTCTTGAGTGACTGCAGGAGAATAATCTAAACTCACCCATGCGCATGGAGGGGGTGAGGGTATCTATAGCTTACAATGTTGTGAGGCCATTGGTGTGGAGGGTGAGGGAGTGTGAGGGAGCTAGAGCCTACCACAAATGCTCAATGAATGCTAGATTTTGGAATATTATGAAGATGAGCTAGTTGTTAGACAGTCTGCTTTAGGAAAGGCAGCAGAAGCATTGAGTTTTAGCTACTGAGTGAGAAAGGGTATAGGATGGAATGACAAGTAGAAGCATGAACCCAGAGGTCTTGTGCATGGCGCTCAACCCTTTGTGCTTGAACTTGGAGGAGATAGGAGGGTTTTAAGGGTGTGGGACGATCTGCTACTTACGGCTAAACTAAATATTGTCCTTACTGTCAAGAGAATTACCATTTGTTCAACTAACTACAGCAGTAGTGTTGTGCCCACATCACGGGATCCCCAGACAAGACCATCACGGAGCTGGTATCCAATGCAAACACAGTGGGGTTTATTGATCACAAGTTAGATAACTGGGACCACAATCCAACACAAAGCTGCAGGTGGGGAAGAATGGCCCTGAGGATATCTTTTTTTTTTAATGGAAAAACCTCAACCATGCACAAGCCTTGGTGTTTTGGGATTGGGTAAAATTATACAGCTTTTGAATTCGTTGGTTGGGGTATAGGGGAATTTTAAAACAGTCGAAACAGTGGTTAATCAGGTACCTACAAGGACATTTGAAGCAAGCAGATGTTGTTTGGACACCCTGTTGGGGTCACTTTGACCAGGGCTAGCACATTTTCTTGGTAATGTTTATGACTTTGCTGGGCTGCATTCACCCACCCCTAGTTAGGGCCCGTCTAAAATAGAGTTCTTTCTCAAATGGAGTTTGTTCTGCTCCTTCAGTAGAGACTCCTGTTTAGAGGGAGGAGAATATTTACTTGAAGGGCAGTGTGGTATCCTTACATGAAGTCTCTGTGTTTGGTAACAGGTCCTTAGACAAGCCAGACTGCTTTCACTGAGGGTACTCAGTAAGGGTTGCTTTAGAACATTGCTATTGTAAACTTATCACAATGGGGATTGCATCTCAAAGAGCAGATCCTCCAGAAAGGCATTCCTGTTTTGTGGAAGATATGTGGCAAGTGGACCCAGGACAAGTTTACAATAGCAATGTTTTAAAGCAGCTACTTCCAAACCAAAATATTAAGTGACATCAGGCTGAAAATAAGAAGATACGAAAGTCTGGGCTGTGGCTGAAGGAACTCTAGCCAGCCCAGGCCTTGAAAACATGACTCTGCCAGGCCTTTCCCTCATGCCCCATTCCTCTGCTTTGCTAAAAATTATTAGATTACCTTTCTAACGGTAGTCACCAAAGTCTATTCCCTTATTTGGCAACTTCCTTTTCCTGAGCTGGACCTAAAGTCCAGCTATCAAAATATTGAGGTCCAGCAATTAAAAGTCCCCTTTGGCTCACCTAATTATCATGCCCAGCAGAAATGAAACACCTTATCCTAACACAGGATTTCCCCTTTTATCTTGATAAATTGCCATTTGCTCATGGGCTACATCTGTCTCTTCTCTATCCAAAGACCATCCTCTGTCCCTTTGGGACAAATACCTGTTCCCCTTTCTCCTTGTGCCCTTCCCCTTCTCCCTCATCCTCGATCTCCTAATTTATCTCTTATTCCCTGCTCTCTGCCCTTGTGTTGAGCACTTAGTACTGGAGGTCCTGCACACACTCTTCTGTTCCCTGCCTGCCAGCACACAGACCTGTAAACAGTCCTGGAGCTTCACTCACACAAAGCATTAACACTGCAAGTTCCCGGTATTCGCTTTAGAACAATGACTCTGCACCATTTGAATCTGACCTCTGCTCGATACTTCCTCAGGATTGTTTAAAAAAAACAATAAAAAAGAAAGAAAAGAAAACATAAAACTAGTTAATTAATAGCTTTATCTTTACAGAAAGGTTGACTTTCTTCTCCTTGGGCTTTCTTAAGACCAATTGAGAAAAGAACAAAGAAGAGTCTGCCAGAGGCACATGAAGACACAAAGGATGATAACATTACTTTGAAGATGTTAAGTGATTTTTTTCCACTTTAAGATGTTAAGTGCCTAATTTTTCTAAATGGAACTTAAGCTTTTAGTAGATTAGTCAGAAAATACTGAGTAGGCACTTCCATTTGGACAGCTCTCTTTTGTACAGTAGCTGCAGGGCTTTTACATAATACAGTCACTTTCCCAGTCTCTTAGCTATTATAAAAGAAATATTTGAGTAATCATCTGCTCTTCTTTCCTCTTCTCCTTGTCTTCCATAAGGGAGAATTTCTGTGTAGGAAGAGTGTGTCTGATACTCCAATTTGGCAGTATAAAGAATAATAATCACGTATGTGAGCTTTGCAAGTTAAAGTTGTTCAAGGTATTAAAAAAGAATTGAGGAAAGGAAGCAGAAAAATCAGCAGTGTCACATCAGCAGCATTTTTCTTATGCTGGGGTTAGCCCACTGATTTCAAGGCTGATATGGATGTTTGTGAGTTGCTTATTTAATGTTGTTGTAAGAATTTTCTGCGAGTAATTTATTATGGCAAAGTGTTATAGTCATACCATTTTGCTTCATGACCCACGGGGTTATAAAGAATTTAATTATTCTTTGGAAACTGATCCTTTTGTCTTATGAACTGTATATGCTGTACCAGATAGTTCAAATGCTTTTTTGGCCAGGTTCTTGGTCTGATCCATTAAAAATTCATAGATAGATGAAGCAGGTCAGTAACCAAAATTTTTATGAAAAAAAATATCAAAACTTAGTCTGAGAAGTGGTGAGCATGACCCTGAGGGAGGATCACACTGGGGATGGTTGAGGTAAAACTTTCAAGGGTTAGGAGAGGAGTCTTGAAGGTAAAATCATTTGGTCATCTATCTGTTTAGATATGGATTCGGTCTTTAAGATTGTATGGCTGTTAGATCAAGCAAAAGTCTCTATAGCTGGTACTTGAAGCCAGGAATCATAGGATAATTTCCCTTAAACATAAACCCAAGAATCTGCCATCAATCCTGGCCCACAGCATCAGCAGAAGGCCCGTGCTCTGCTGGAGGATAGGGGTACTCCAAATGCCAGGTAAGAGCCTGCCCACTGCCCCACAGCACTCTTTGAGGTCACCCACACTGTCTCCCAAGAATACCCCTCTCCTTATCTCCATATCCCAGCCCACAACTCCAGCAGAAGCCTCAACTCTACTGGAGGCCACATTAGTACCTGTAACCCCAGAGGCTTCTCAGGTATCCAGAGCCCCCAACACCCCTGTTCTACTAGAGACCATGTGGGTACCTAGAACCTCAGAGACCACACAAATTCCCAGAACCCCAGGACCCCAGAAGCAATGTAGGCACATAAAACCTCAGGTGACACAGAGGACTCCAAACTCTAGCAGAAAATTGTTACTGGAACTGAGGGTTTGTTAGTCACCAAAAACATAGGCTACTCAGGTCAGACCAGAGAGGAAACAGAAACAAAGGGGAAAACAATCAATCCAAGATAAATAAATTCAGACATTGACACTTAAACCTATAATTACCACAAACCCAGATGCCTAGAGAACAGCATAAGAACACACAACAATATCCAGGGCAATATGGCACCACCAGAGCACAGCTACTCTACTGCAGAAAGCCCTGGAGGTCACAACACAGCTAAAGCACAGTGAAATGACTTTAATAAAATCAATTTTATATTGCTAAAGGTCCTTAAAGAGGAAATGAATAAATCCCTGAAAGAAATCCAGGAAAACACAAACAAACAATGAGGGAATAAATAAATTCCTTAAAGAAATTGGGAGGAAATGAATAAATCCCTTAGAAAAAGTCAAGAAAACAAAATAAAACAAAACCAACAAAAAACAGGCCAAGGAAATGAATAAAACTGTTCAAGACCTGAAAATGTAAATAGAAACAATAAAGAAAACACAAACTAGAGGAATCCTGGCGATGGAAAATCTAGGAAAGTGAACAGGAACTGCAGATACAAACCCCACCCACAGAATGCAAGAGTTGGAAGAGAGAATCTCAGGAGTAGAAAGTACAAGAGAAGAAATTAATACATCAGTCAAATAAAATGTTAAATCTGAAAAAAAATTCCTGACCCAAAGCATTCAGGAAGTCTGGGATATTGTGAAAGACCAAGCCTATGAATAATATGAGCAGAAGAAGGAGAGGAATCCCAGTTCAAAGGCCCAGAAGATATTTTTACAAAGTCATAGAAGAAAACTTTCCTAACCTTAAGAAAGACATGTCTATAAAGATACAGCACCTTTACAGAGCACCAAATACATTGGACTAGAAAAGAAAATCCCCCATCACATAATAATAAAAACACTAAACATACAGAATAAAGAAAGAATATTAAAATATTCAAGGAAAAAAGGCTAAGTACATATAAAGACAGACTTATTTGAATTACATCCAGGTTCTTAGTGGAGACTCTAAAATCCAGAAGGGCCTAACAAAATATCTTGCAGACTCTGAGAGAAAAGAAACGCCAGCTGAGACTAGCAAAACTTTCAATCACTACAGATGGGGAAAGCAAGATATTTCATGACGGAGTCAAATTTAAGCAATATTTATTTAAAAATATAGACCTACAGAAGGTCCTAGAAGAAAAACTCTATCCCAAGTAGGCTAACTACACCCATGAAAAAACAGGCAATAAATAATCTTACACCAGCAAAACCAAAGGAATGGAAATGCTTGTACACACATACATGCACATACACACACCACTACCAACAACAACAGCAACAGCAAAATGACAGGAATCAACAACCATTGATTACTACTATATCTCAAAATCAATGGGTTCAACGCCTCAATAAAAAGGCAAACACTAACAGAATGAAATGCAAAAACAGTATCCATCCTTCTGCTGCATAAAAGAAACACACCTCAACATCAAAGATAAACATTACATCACAGTAAGGGGTTAGAAAAAGATTTTCCAAGCAAATGGACCCATGAAGCAAACTGGTATAATCATTCTAATATCTAACAAAATAGTCTTCCAACCAAAATTAATCAAAAGAGATAGGGAAGGACATTTCATGCTCATCGAAAGAAAAAAAATCCACCAAGAAGGTGTGTCAATTCTGCACATCTATACACCAAATGCAAGGTCACCCACATTTGTAAAAGAAACACTACTACTTAAATCACACATCGAATCTCATACATTAATAGTAGGAGACTTCAACCACCCACTCTCACCAATAGACAAGTTATCCAGGCAAAAACTAAACAGAAAAATAATGGAGCTAGCAGATATTATGACTCAAGTGGACCTGACTGATATCTATATAACCGCTCTCCCAAACACAAAAGAATGTGCTGTCTTCTCAGTACCTCATGGAGCTTCCTCTAAAACTGACCACATGCTCAGTCACAAGGCAGTTCTGAAGAGATAAAAGAAAATTGAAATGATCCCTTGTAGCCTATCTGACCACTGGGATTAAAACTGAATTCAACAGCAGCAGAACAACAGAAAACTCAAATTCATAGAAACTGAACAAGTCTCTATTGAATGACTACTGGGTTAACGTAGAAGTAAAGAAAAATATTAAAGGCTTCCTAAAATTCAACCAAAATGAATGCACAATATATTCAAAGTTATGGGATATAACAAAAGTAGTGCTAAGAGGAAACATCAGAGTTCTAAATGCCTTCATAAAGCAATTAGAGAGATCTCTTACAAAAATCTTAACAGTACACCTGAAAATTCTACCACGAAAGAAGCAAACATACCCAAGAGTAGTAGACAGCAGGAAATAATCACAGAGCTGAAATCAATAAAACAGAAATAAAAAATTCACAGAATCAAAGAAACAAATAATTGGTTCTTTGAGACATTCAACAAAATAGACAAACCCTTATCTAAAGTAACTAAAAGACACAGAGAGAATATTAAAATTTACAAAATCAGAAATGAAAAGAGGGATATAACAACAGACACTGGGGAAATCCCAAGCATCATTATGTCATATTTCAAAAATGTACTCCACAGAATTGGAAACCCTACATAGGAGGTTGAAATAACAAAAGGTCTGAGAAATAAATCAGGGAAACAACACCATTCACAAATCATATAAAATAACTTGGGGTAACTCTAATCAAGCAAGTGAATGAACTTTATGACAAGAATATCAAGTCTTTGAAGAAAGAACTTGAAGAAGATATCAGAAGATAGAAAGATCTCCCATGCTCATAGATAAGTAGGATTAACGTAGCAAAAATGGCCATCTTACCAAAAGCAATCTATAGATTCAACTCTATCCCATCAAAATCTCAATAAAATTTTTTACAGACCTTGAAAGAATAATACCAGACTTCAAAGGAAAAAAAACAAAAACCACAGGGTAGTTGAAACAATTCTATACAATAAAAGGACATCCCTTATTTCAAGCTCTCCTACAGAACTACAGTAATAAAAACTACATAGTATTGGCATAAAAGCAGACAGGTGGATCAATGGAATTGATCAAAGACACAGATGTAAATCCATACATTTATGGACACCTGATTTTTGATAAAGAATCCAGAATTTTGCAATGGAAAAAAAGACTGCACCTTCAACAAATGGTGCTGGTATCACTGGATGTTGGTAGGTAGCAGAATGTAAAGAAATCCTTGTCTATCACACCACACAAAACTATTGAAATTCAAGTGGGTCAAAGACCTCAACATAAAACCAGACACACCTAACTTGATAGAAAAGAAAGTGTGGAATAGCCTTGAACACATAGGCAGAGGAGACAACTTCTTGGACTGCACAACAGTAGTATAGGCACTAAGATCAACAATTAATAAATGGGACCTAATGAAACTGAGACACTTCCGTAAGGCAATCAATAGGACCCTACCCAATGGGAAAACATTTTCTCCAACTCCACATCTGACAGAGGGCTAATTTCTAAAATACATAAAGAATTCAAGAAAATAGACATCAAGAAAACAAATAATCCAGTTTAAAAATGGGATACAGATCCAAACAGAGAATTCTCAAGAAAAAAATCTCAAATGGCCAAGAAGCACCTAAAAGAAATGTTCTATACCCTTAGCCATCAGAGAAATGGATATCAAACTACATTGAGATTCTGTTTACACTTATCAGAATGGCTAAGATCAAAAACACAAGGGACATTTCATGCTGGAGAAGATGTGGAGCCAGGGGAACACTCCTTAATTGTTGGTGGGAATAAAAACTTGTAGAGTCACTTTGGAAGTAAATATGGCAGTTTCTCAGAGAATTGGGAATCTACTCAAAAGATGCTCCATTCTACCACAAGGACACTTACTCAGCTATTTTCATTGTAGCTTTATTTGTAATAACTAGAAATTTGAAACAACCTAGATTTTTCTCAAAGAATGAATAAAGAAAATGTGGTACCTTTACACAATAGAATATCACTCAATTGTTAAAAAATAGCACCATGAAATTTTAAGGCAAATGGATAGAAGTAGAAAAACTATCATCCTGAGTAAGGTAACCCAAACCTAAAAAGATAAATATGGTATGTACTCACTTATAAGTGGGTATTAGTTGTAAAGAATAATCATGCTATTACCCATAGACCCAGAGAGGCTCAGTAAGGAGAAGGGGCTCAAGCGGGGGAGGGAGACACACATGAATCTTTCTGAGAAAAGTAAATACAATTGATATCGTTGGCTGCTGGGGCAGGTGGTGATGGAGCAGGAAGGATCAGATTGGGGAAGAGTGGAGCTAGAGAGTACTGGGAGAAGCGACTGGAACTGGGGGGTATTTCAAGGTAGAGGTAGAAATCTATGAGGAGACCCTAGCTAAGATTCCTAGTAATGGAGGATATGGAGTCTGAACTGGTCACCTCCTGTGCCAGGCAGGTTCTCCAGTCGAGGCACTGAGACACTAACACAGCTGCAAGACCTTCAACCTACAATTTGTTTTCTCTGAAAGTTATGCTGGGATAAAGTGTCATTTCATTCAGAAATTGTAGAAGTGGCCAACCAATGATTGGTCCAGCTTGAGACCCATGCTGGGAGAGAAAGCCTAACCCTGATACTGCCTGGATGCCCAGGAACCAGAGACTGGATAGCCCAGAGAACTAGGAAAGAATCAAACATAACTGACTAAGTAAAATTAATTTAATTAATTAAAAATGATTTTTTATTTGAAATTATTCCTAATAGTATTTTGTTATATTCAAAGACAGAAGCCTAGCATAATTGTCATCAGAGAGGTTTTATCTAGCAACTGATGGAAACAGATGCAGAGACACTTAGCAATACATTAACCCACACTCAGGTATTCTGCAGAATAGGGAAAAGAAGGATTGTAGGAGCCAGAGGGGTCAAAAAAATCCAGAGAACAAACTAATATGGATTCACAAACTCACAGAGATTGAACTGACAATCAGGGAGCCTGACCTAGATACTCTGCATGTATTTTATGGTTGGGTCTTCTTGTGGGACTCCTAACTGTGAGAATGGGGGCTCTCTCTGATTCTTTTGCCTGCTTTTTGGTCTAGTTCCCTCCTACTGGCTTACCTTGCCCAGCCTTGATATGTGCCTAGTCTTACTGCAACGTGATATTTCATGTTCCGGTGATACCCCTGGGAGGCCTGCCATTTTCTGAAGGGAAACAGAAAAGAGGTGAATGGGGCAGAGAGTGGAGGTATGCGGGTTGGTGGGCTGGGAGGAAAGGGAGAGGGAAAGCTATGGTCAGGATGCAACATGTGAGAGAAGAAAAAAGTCTGATATCACTAGGGCAGCAAGAAGTTCATGCTCTGCAAAGACGTGTGTTTGTAGATTTCTATCAGGGAAAAGAAAGTGGCTCTTACCCAGTCTGGAGATAACCCTAAAGACATTAAAATTGTTGCACGGCTGTATTAACCAGTTCTCTTTTTAAACACAAAGTCACTCTCTGTATACATGTAACTTCTTCTCTACTTCTCTTTTGAACTAACAATGCTTCAAGTTGGCTCACTCACTAATAAGCAGAATAAAGTTTTTACATATATTGCATGTATGTATATGTGTGTGTACATATGTTATATATATATATATATATATGAGGTATGTTTTGTAGCTCCTTAAAAACTAGGCTTTGTGCCACTTCCCTCTGTCTCTGTCTCTCTCTCTCTCTCTCTCTCTCTCTCATAGACAGACACACATACTTGAAAGTAATCAACTAGGAGAACAATCACTAATTCATTCATAAAAATGAAAACTTCATATAAATCTAAATTCATTTTATTTTCCAACACTACTTCAAGGGCACAGAAAGTCTCATTATTTAAAATACTGACTTTTCTAACAATATGCTCTGGAATTGCCTTGGGTTCAATGCACCAGATAGAGGCTCCTCAAAGCAGGCCACCTTAGGAAGTGCAATTAACAGAACTTGCCAGGAAGTCCCCTTTACTCAGTGAGGGTTTCAGAAGAATTTTGATTACTAGGACTTGGGTGAGAAAATACAATATCATTCAGTTTCTTCAATAATTTGATTCCTAACCAGAATTGAAGTCATTCTTGAGAAGCAAATGGATAACGGCCCTTTTCCACTTAGTTAACCACAAAGTTCAGTGCACATGCCATTTCGTCATTCCCAAAATCCAGTGTACGTGCCTTTACGTCATTCCCAAAGTCCAGTGTACGTGCCTTTACGTCATTCCCAAAGTCCAGTGTACGTGCCTTTACGTCATTCCCAAAGTCCAGTGTACGTGCCTTTTCATCCTTCACAAAGTTGAATGCACTCGCCTTTACGTCATTCTGGGTGCTGTTGTTCTTACTTTTCAAAGGTTCATTTTGTAAAGAACATTTTGAAGTTGACTGTCCATTGTGAAGCCCGTACTACCAATTAGCATGCTTTATTCTTTCCCTGACATCTTTTTCATTAACATTTGTGCTGAAGATCTGTGTGAAAATGTCTTTAATAAACACCAACTCTGCTTCAAAACTATGTTTTTAAATGTTTGGAAAAGATGATACACAATGAATGAGTGTTTGAAAAGTGAAAACAATGTGAAAAGATGACTAATAAATCATTTCTCTTCCGAAGTAACCACTAATTGGCACTTAAAACATCCTTCCAAATAGTATTTGTGAAAACCACAGCAAAACAATATGGTGCCATTTTCTCTCCTGAATCCACAAAGTAGTCATGAATAAAGTCCCAAAGTACAGACACTTCTCACCAGCTTGCCATTTTCTTCAAACAGATATATTGACAATGTTTCATATTGATGCATAAAATGCTGTTTGTATGTATGTATGTTCATGTGTTTGTGTGTGTAACACATTAGTCAATATTGCGAGTGCAATCCAAAATTCCGTGTCATAAACCTGGCCTTTAAGAAAATCAACTTCATGCCATGTATGGTGGCCCATGTCTTTAATCCCAGCACTCAGAAGTCAAGGGTAGGCAGATCTCTGTGAGTTCAAGGCCAGTCTCATCTACAGAGTAAGTTACAGACAACCCAGGCTACACAAAAGAAAAAAAAAGGAAAAAGGAAAAAGAAACTTTCATACAGCATGGATATAATTGGACATAATGGTTCTTAAATGCCTTAAATCGTTTCAGTGAGTGATAAATTCTACCCTGGGTGGCTTGGGCACCAGAAACTAAAAACCAAAGACCTCTGAAACATGGTCACATGTGAGCAGGAGCTAGAAGTCACAACAGCAATATATTCCAGGCATATGTGAGTGCAAATGAAAAATAGAACCCACAAGTTTTTTCCTCCAGTGTCCTGTTCCCACCCTGCCTGAGGGTATCTGGGTGGTAATTTCAGACTCTGCATGGTGTTTGCAGCCTATTTCATTCTCAATTGAGTCACCAGGCCCACATACCTAAGCATCTTTAGACTCCTCTCTCGGATCCATCTTTTCTCTTCTATTTGTGACTGGGGCATCCTCCAGGATTCCCCGACAACAGAATGTCACTTTACATTTTGAAAACCAAAATTCAGAAGCAGCCTTTCTAACCTGAATATAGACACCTCCCTGGCATGTAGCTTCTTGAATGTTCCTGACAGTTTGGCTCATTTATACCTTTATCAGGAGATCTATGATGTCAACCTGAAGAACTTCTCCCACTATGGTTTGCTGTTCACTTATTTTCATTTCTTTACTGGCTTTTCATTCTCTCAGCTGGCCTTTCATGTATGAGGTGGTGTCCATATAGATGTCAATTTTCATTAGTCATCTAACTAACTTAGAGCCCACACCAAGATGTTTTTCTGACATCTCTATATATCTGAAACTTGGCTTTCCCACATTCTTTAGTGATATAATTCTCTATAAATGGCCTATAAACCACAGTGGCATTTTTTGTTTATGATATGCATTTTATTTTGCTTCTTTTCCTTTTCCTGGCACAAGTCTTCTCAGCCAAGGTCACAATGACACACACTTAGTGGTCAGATTAGAATTCTGTCTGTTTTAATGAGGGACTGTGAATCTTCACCAACTGTGGTGACTCTGTGGGGCATAACATTTAAAATGTTTCTTTTCCAAAAATTCTCCCCAATCTGGAACTTGACGAGAGTTATGGTGTTATTCTCTGCTTGGGGCCATCAGCAGAATGGACTTGAGCACAGATGTGCCTCATACCACTCTTAAACTGTCAGTTTTGAGACAGAAAGTCTTGTGCTGCCAGATGCAGCTCAAAATTGAATTGTTTTGCAAAAATCTGGCAAATTGTCCTTAACTGCACCACTTTCTTTGATATTAGAATGACATACTGTTTTAATTATATCCTCCAATACACAAATCTTAAACTCATTTTCTGTTGCTGTGATAACCTGACAAACACATATTAAGAGAGAAGGAGTTCATTTGGCTCACAATTCCAGGTTCCAGTCCACTACTGACAGGAAGTCAAGTGTGAAGTCAAGTGTAGTGGTCACAAGCCATTCATAGTCACACCCAGGGTGTGATGAATTAACTCATTTGTACTAGTTCTCGGCCCACATTCTTCACTCTTGCTTGGGTTAGAACGCCTTTCCCAAGCGATGCCTCTACTCAAAGTGGACAGATATTTCTACTCCCATGAACTGGACTGATAATCCTCCAGAGACATGCCTACATAAACTAGGCAACCTCTCACTGAGACTCACTTTCCAGATAATTATAGACTGTCTTAACTTGACATTTGCTAATTATCAGAGCTCCTAGCTTCCTCTCTGCTTTATTATTCTTTTTGTCATTGCAGCATCTGATATACATAGTAGTTCCTTGATACCCATCTGGGATCTGTTTCAGCACTTGAAGATGTTGAAGGAGATTGTAAAATGGCTTAGATTCTGCATGTAATCAAAACAATACTCTTGTATGCCTGGAATCATCTCTAGTTTTTTTTCTAATGCCTAACATAACAAACACAGTATAAATCTTGTTACATTTGCTAGTGAAAATGACAAAAAACGACAAAGAAAAATGTTAGTGTGTGTTAAGTGTAGATGCATTTTTTTCCTCTGATTACTTTTTAGTTGGTTTGGTCCTTTCATTAAGTAACCCACAGATTTGGGGTAATCAACTATGCTATGTATTTCATCTAATTTTTAATTTCTCTCTCCTGACTTGGATGTACTTCTGTGAAGGAAGGATTTCCTTCAATAATATTTTCCTGTATGTTCAGTGTCCTTTAAATGTGCTCTTGGCATTAGAATTGTACACTAGATGTTGGCCGAGTGAATGAATTACTCTACGGTATGATGTTTGCTGCCAGCTTGATTAAATATTCTTGTCCTTCACCGATGCATCCACTTGTCTTGTTTCCTTCCTGTATTATGTTGACTTCTCTTTCCACATCTTTTGCATTCTTTTCCATTTTCAATACTTTTTTTAGATGTCTTTTTCCCCTTAGAAACTACTTTTTAACCACATAAAGGCTAACAGCATCAGATTTCAATTTTATGTTTATGAGGTTTAGTGTTTGAGAACAGTAACCCTTTTGTAAGAAAATAACCCAAGATGACAAAGCCACAGTGAAACTGTGTGGTAGCTCTGCCTGCATTGTTATTCCTCGTACATCCACATACCTGTGACAAGAGGAAAACATTGCTTTATTTCTAAATTTAAAGAGTAAAAAGTGCATTATTTACAGTATTGCTATGGATCTAAATACCAACTCTCTTTACTAGCTACGTGGTTAAAACATTCTGATCTCTGAAGCCTTTCTGCAGACAATGATAATAAACCTCCTTCTTAGGTAATTAGGACTAGACAACACATGTGAGAAACATTACCAACATTTGACCATTATTATTAATCATTATTACAATCTTTTTTCTTCTGATTTACCATTATTACATACAATAACCTCCATTCCAATCTAGAGTACAAATCCAGTTGTTTCTGGCTGAGATTCAATGTTCTACCTATTTGTTCCATCAGTAAGTATTACATGCCAGGAGAATACTGATCACATCTGTGTAAACATGAAGTCACATCTGTTATGCACCTTCAGCACCATGGCTCATCTTTTCAGCAAACAGTTCAGCAACTATTTAGTTGATGCCATGTGTGTCCCATGTGCTGTTAGAAGGACAAGAAATACATCTGTACTATAGTTTTTAAGAGATAGGAGGGTTCCCTTCTAGAAGACAGAGGTGCAGAATGAATGAAATAACAACCAATTGCTTAAGTAGAAAAAAGTTTTAAGTACAAAGACTTAAAAATTTATGTCTGAAGAGTCATGCTTTGATGTGAATTTTCCTTTCATTATTTTACTTTAGCCATGAATGGTGGCCTAGTAATAAAAGACAAAAGAGATGCTTTTATGAAAACTAGATGATGTGGTATACATGTCCCCCTCACATACATAAACATTCCCCCCACATGTGCACATGGATACACTTCCACATACACATGCATATACACATACACAAATCTGCTGTGAAGAATTTTTATGTATGGACAAAAAGAAAATACAATTGTGATTAATAGAATGTTCTTTTTTTTCTGGTCTGATTTTGATCTCTTTATTTTCTCCTGCTGGAATGTGATCCAACCTCTCTACAAACTCCTACAGATAACACTTGTTTCATTTTTTTGGGGGGGTATTTCTTAACTCTGAATTGGAAGGCTGTCCCTACATGAGGTATTCTGAAGTGTGTCAATGAAAGTCTGCTTTATACCTTTTTCAAGAGGTTTGTTATGTTTGTGCAAAGCAGAGGTAGCACATAACTTAATTTTCGATTATAAAGGTCCTCTGACATTTTAATGTGAGTTTGTCATATTGTGAAATTATCTGCAACTGACATCATCTTTTAGAAGATGTTCTAGAATGATGTTTTCTTTAAGAAGCAGAAGACGTCCCACCTATTGTTTTGGAGCCCATGAGACTGCACACAGCAATAGACAACAAAACAAACCTGCTGCTCTCCATCACGTCTGCTGAACTATGAGATGCATTTTACTGATTTCTTTGGAAGTCAACCTGCATCTTCATGATAATAAAGACAGTTGTGGATGGCATTGTATTTTCTCTCCCCGGATGTATCACACAAAAGCCAATTAAAAATATTTTTGAAATATTATATTTTCAGATGGAAATGAGAGAGTTGCTTAAGTTGGGTCTGTCTTAAGCTTCAACAATGGCACATATATCCCAGAGAACTGGTCAAAAGGAAGTTCATATTGTATGAAGAATTGTCCATACTGGACATGGAATCATATTTGATTAAATTCATAAAGACAACTTTGAGAGACTATGTACAAATATTCACATGTCAAAATGTTTATTAAAGTTTCAAACAACACATAGAGAGTTTGCTAATTTATAAGGTTACTCCTGAGTTTCTGGGAAGGTGACTAATGGGGAGACCTGAGGACCTGAGTTTGATCCTCAGCATCCATTTACAAAATCCTGATGTGACAGTGCTGCTTGTAATCCCACCACTTGGAAGATAAAGACAAACAGAAGCCTAGTCCCAGATTACCAGCTGTCTTAGGTAAACTGGTAAGCTCCAGGTCCCAGTGTGAGACCTTGTCTCGACAATCAAGGTGTATGACTCATGAGGGGCAATAACTGAAGTTGTCTGTGGGTCTCCAAGGGTGCACTCTCATGTGCATGTGTACATGTGTGCACACACAGAGAGAGAGAGTCCTGTGAAATGAAATGACACATACAGCTATTTAACAGTATTTTTTTTTACTTTTTCTCTTTTATCAAGTCTAAAATATCTCCAGTTATTTGACCACAAAATCAAAATTGTCATAAGCATTTTACTTGGTCAAATCCACTCTGTCTCTGTGAGGTGGCAGCCTCTAGTGCAGGAGTCAGCACTATAAACCCAGCTTGCAAAGTGACCATCTTTTAAAAGTCCACTCCAAAAGTCCAGTCCAGAGAAATTTGCAGGTTTCCTTTAAAACAAGTTTCCCTTTTGGAAAGTTACTTGCATGAGTTCTGAAGGTAAAAGCTCTTCTAGCCTGCAATAGGGAAAACGATTTTTCCATATTTTTGGCAGAGGCTTAGTAGAGGGGACAAATGTTTTGCACTGTGGCTCTCCTTCTAGAGTCAGCCTATGTGTACATTTGGTGGATACTAATCACAGTTCGTTGTGGTTCAGCACTGGTAGATAATGATGAGCCAGAATCAGTGGTTCCAAATGGAAACACTTCTAGAGGCACCGGATTTCCCTTGATCGCTGATGCTTTGAAATAAACGTAGGAAGTGTTTGTTTATAAATGCTGGGGACTTTGGAATGTGCTAGCAGCAGGCTTTGCATCTAATTGCATGATGCTGTATTTTCTTCCAGATAATTCAAAACTGTAAACTTAAAAGCTGTCTAGCTGAAAAGACAGCAGAGTAGGAATAAAACTGGGACCAGAACTTCCAGTATGGCGTGCCCCGCCCCAGGGTGTGCTGGGATTATAGCATCTCAAAAGCCTTCTCCTACTCCAAGACCAGCATTTCCCTGAACTTATTCTGATCATTCAAATTTACTACCCAAATGCTGGGACTGTGGGCATGTTTAATCACACCTGGGTTGCTGACAACTGAATCCAGGGCTTTTCGAACACCAGCTTGACAAATACTTTACCAACTGAGCTACATTCCCAGCTCATTTTGTTCTCAAAATTATCTGTCCTTTCTCATTTACTTCAAATGGACCCACATTGAAATGCCAAAAGTGCTGGCAGAATGATTTCCTGAGCCTACTTATCTAAGACAAGAACAGACATTGAAAGAATGGAGTTGAGGCAATGAGGTGGGGGAGACTATTTTTCTCTCATATCCAAAATTTCTGTGAGTACTTTTTCTATAAAGAAGTGGATAATAATGAGGGACATAGGATATCTCAAAATGTGCTTTTAAAAAATTTTAGGATTTGGTGCGGGAGAGATGGCTCAGAAGTTAAGAGTACTTGCTGCTCTTCCAGAGGATGTGAATTTTGTTTCTGGCATCTACTTTGAGTGACTCACAACTGCCAGTAACTAGAGATACAGGAGGTCTAATGCAGTGCTCTAGCCTCTAAAGGCTCCTGAAAGCACATGGTATTCTGCATGCACAATGTGTGTGTGCACACGCTCTTGAGTGTGCACACACATACATCTTTCAAAAACTGAAATCTTTTCAAAAGAAATCTCATACATGTACACAACATGTACAAGAAATAAAGATTTAAACAGCACCTATATTCTCTCCTTTTCTCGGCATAATTAGCCTCAGAACTTCTTATGAGGGAAGTTAATATTCAATAGAAAAGCAGCTTTAAACGAATCATCCTAACCATGCCTTCTAGGGATCTGTGCAGAAGTCAAGGTAAAGGAAAAGAGGATGATCTCACTGACGGCTGACGTGTCAGAAGTTACCTACCTCACACTAGCCGTACATGGTGGTCATGTTACGCACAATACGTTACAGCAAGTGGAAATGTGAGATAGTCACATTCCTAGGAGACACGTTAATAGGAAGAATAGTCAAACAAATTTGAAATTCTAAAGATTATTTGGAGTGAAGGCAAGATCTGGTCTATTTGTTTGTAACACAGTCCCTTCCATCATGCTTTGGAAAGAGCAGGCACTCAAGTATTATATGTGTGGCCAAGACCACAACACTTATCTGGGCAGGGTAAGAGTGCTGCTGCCAGAAGTCTAGGTACCTAATCTTGGAACAAGAAATTTTCTCCATAGAATTATAGTAAATTGCATTTTTCAGCAAGAAAAGTGTTTGGTAAATTGGATGAGTCCACTTTATATAATTGATTGGTCATTACATTTTTATGGTATCCATATCTTTCTGAAAGCTCTCTGCATTGCATTTCCTTTACTTGTCTTATGTTGTAATACTAGCAGTAAAATACAAATTAATGATGAGATGACTCAATAATTCGGCTGTCTCTCAGTTTGTTATGTGAGATTTTTGTAAAAATAATTTTTTTCTTGGAATCAAACAGAAGGCAAAGATTTTGATTGTGGGGGCTGGAGAGATGGCTCAGAGGTTAAGAGCACTGACTGCTCTTCC
>LOJH01012647.1:0-25421 GCA_001685095.1 Ellobius talpinus
ATCTCAGTATATTGATGCTATAGAAAAACAAACAAACAAGCACCCAAGAATTTTCTCTTACATGACTGGTCTGCAAGACATGAAAACATGGAATTGACAAGAGTGATGCCATTATCTAAATCAGTAGTTCTCAACTTTCCTAGTACTGTGACCCTTTAATACAGTTCCTCGTGTTATAGTGACTACCAACCATAAGGTTATTTTGTTGTTACTTCACTGTAACTTTGTTTGTGGTAAATCATAATATAAATGTCTTATATGCAGGGTATCTGTTATGCAAACCCCAAAGGAGTCAAGACCCACAGGTTGACAGCCGCTGCTCTGAGACACACAGTTGTTTTACTTTATGCTTTCCTAATTTGATCTAGAATTCTGCTTGGCAATTCTTTACCGTATCTGTTGAACCCCCTTCTGCCTGGATGAATCTATCCAACCTACTTTGCCTTTCAGAGCCTTGGTATTTCCACAGAGCACATGCTAAGGTACCTGTGTGCCTCTCACTTTTAGGTTGATGGCAATTCCCTAGTGTGATGGTTGATGTCAATTATCAACTTGACCCAGCCTAGCATCACCTTAAAAGGATATGTCAATAAGAGATCCTGAGATCAGGTTGGTCTACAGGCTTGTGTGTCTGTTTGTTTCAATTGCCTTAGTTGATGAAGACCCAGCCTGGGCTTGGGCTCTGGACTGCATGAGGGTAGAGAAAGCTAACAAAATACAAACTGCATGTGTGTATTCTCTGTGCTCTGAACCAGCTTTCCTGAGCTCTGATTGCTGTGATTATAACCTGAAACCGAGAGCTGAAGAAACTGTTTCTCCCCCAACTTGCTTTTTGCTGATATTTCAACAGTCATGACACTAGGGCCCTCAGGATAGTGACAGGCTGTGTACCTGTGGCAAGGATGGCACAGAGCAAGGGTGAATCCTGTGCCTGCCCCAACTGCTCTCAGAGGCTTTTTAGCAGGCATCTGCCAGCTGTGATTACAATTTCCCCAATGTCAGCATGTATTCTTAGCTGCTCTTCTGCAAAGACTTGCTTAAAAGATGAGCACTGATTGGTTAGTTTGGAATGCTGCTTTGTGATGCTGTATGGGATCTCAGGAGGAGAGAAACTGCCATTGCAAAGTGTCTAGCCTGGGGTTTCCTAGGAAAAGAAGTCTCATCGGCTCATACTGGCTAGTGGAAGAAGAGTCAGGAAGGCTGGAGTGGTCACCAGGACAGTGCCGTGCAGCGCCTCTAGGCTGCGCTGAGTGTTTATATATCAAACCCTAATCCCAGTTCAGTTTAAACGTAAATGTAAACACTCCCCCTACACACACCACCACATACATAAACACATAAAGTGAAATTAGAAGAAATGTAATAGCAGAGTGGGGAACTAGACCGTGATGGGAAAAAAGACACATGTTTCATGTAGAAGGAGGACTATCTTGAGGGAGGAGGGAAATTAACAAGACAGGAGGGTCAGGCTGGGCAGTAGCATGCATACGAGGTACAATGACGATGACTATCTCATAAGATCACTTGTCATGCATGCTAAACAAAATTAGAAAATTAAACACAGGAATGGTGGGATGAAACACGTTCTGTAGAAAAACCATTCAGCTTGTAGGAAGAGTAGATCCGAGGCTGGGAAAGCAGCTTGCATCTGACATCCATTTTGTTCATCTTTTTATTTGTGGTGTATGATGTGATATGAAGTGTAATTCTTACTGTGTAAATAATTCCTTGTCTCAGTGTCGCTTGACCTTGAAAACTAGCCTGTTATGTTCTGACGTCTACTGTGAAAGAACACATATAGATATTCCCTAAAACATAGATTAAGTATTTATTGTACTCTAGTCTCTACTCTAGTGGCAGTGATTCGGAAGATAATAAAATGTACAAAATCTCCAGCCTTTGTGAGACAGGGGGCAGAATATTTATTTTAGAAAAACTGGATTCACTGATAGGAGTTTTTTAAAACTTCCTAAAGACTATGTAACTGTATGTGTCTTCATATTTTTGTAATTTGTTCATAATATTTAATCTATGTATGCAATTGTATATTTATAGTTATACTTTACAGGTTAAAATGCTGTAACTTAGTACCAAAGCAAACAGTTCTATTGAAAATTGTAACACATAATATTTTAAACATCAAAGCAATATAACATTTTCAGTTTATTAATTTGCATATTTTATTTTATATTGTTTCTCTTTTATTTAGTATAGTTCTATTCTATTCTATTCTCCTCAGATGTTTTTGTTTTGTTTTGAGATAAGGTCTCATAAAGCCCTGGCTGACCTTCAACTCACTATGCCACTGAGGATGAGTTTGGACTTTTGATCCTCCTGCCTCCACTTCCAAGCACTGGGGTCATGGACATGTGCCACCATATCCAGTGTATGAAGTGCTGGGGATGCAGCCCACGACCACGGGCATGCAAGGCAAGCACTCTACCATCTGAGCTGCAGCCCTGCTCCTCTCCAAAGAAAGAGTCTTGTAAACTAATTTTAATTCCCCTCTAATCTTTTATTTCTGTAGTACAGTTCAGCCAATCCCAGTTTCTAGTTAACAGAACAATTTGAAGAAGGTGAATCATTCGTTAGGAAAGGGATTGATTTTCCTTCCTTCACGAATGCAGGGTGTCATCAAGTGATCTCACAGATAATTCACCAAAAATTAGGAATCTATAGAGGGCAATGTGAGAAGAAATGAGACAAATGATTAGATGTAGAAGGAACCCTTTGTAGGAGTACAGTGTCCCCATCACCCATGGGTGTTAACTGTCAACTTGATGAAATCTAGAACAACCTCCTGTAAGGGTTCTGGGCACGCCTCTGGGAGTCTATTTTGATTGCATTAATTGGAGTGGGGAGACACACCTGTCCCTGCACCTTCCGTGGGGCCAATATGCATATCTCACAAAGGTGGATGTGGAGAGGAAGAAACAAGTTCAGGCACAGGATGAGCTGTTCTAGTTCCCAGCACATCAGCTGGCATGTACCATGGGGGCTGATGGTGACCTTGGTGATGATGGAATCGGTGCTCTAAGGTCCCAGTGTTCATTTCGGAGTTGCCCTCTGCAAAGTCTGCAGTAAGTCAGTCACATTTCCAGCAGAGTGTAGGAGCAATCATTTGTCCCCACTGATGCTGGGAATTGGGTCCTGCAAGCCATCAATGACTCAAACTAAAGATCAGAGATCTGTTCAATGACGATTTATTGAGCAATTAAACCCAGGTAGTTTGCTTTGTTCAATACCAAGGAATGACAGTGTGTTAGACCCTGTGCCTTGTCTAATGAAGTCTAGTGTGGTCTTCTGAGCAGCGGTTTATACAGATGCTAAGTCCCTACCTTCCTTCTTCTCTCTGGCTCCTCTCCTCCTCCCTTCCCTCCCTTTCTTAGCTTTCATTTCATTTTTTCTCCTTATTTTCCTCTCTCTCTCTTCCCTCAACTATCCACTCTTCTCTTTCTCTTCTCCTCTTCTTTTCCCCTTTTTAAGTAATGTATTTATTTAGTCAAACAGTGATTTAAGAAAAATGAAAGTTTATGTAACTAAATTATACTGCCCAAATAAATTTGTGCAAATTACAAAATGGGGGTACATCCTGCCAAGATCAAATCCAGTGAAGAAGAGTGAAGATCCACACAAAACCCCAGTGTTCACTTTTATTGATCCAGCTTCAATCAAATAATTGTCCCTGAATGTTTTCATTAGCACAGTCCTGTAGTTGAGAAGGAAGCTTCCATCTGACCTTATTCAGTAAAAATGAACTGTGCTGAGATATCCTTAGAAGCCATTGGTGGATAGATAGAAGAAGAAATAATGCTGAGGAGACAGGATAAAATTATTTTTAAAAAGATTTATTTTATTTTTATTTATCTGTATTGTGTGCATGTCTTCCTGGGGTTTGTGTACATGAGTGGAGTTGTCAATAGAGGCCAGAAGAGGACACTGGAGATACAGGTGTTGGGAGCTACCTGAGTTGGATGCTGGGACCCAAACTCTGGTTCACTGAAAGAGCAGCAAGCGCTCCTAACCACTGACCACCTCTCCAGCCTCTCATCATATATTCTGATTTAAATTTCTATAGAAAAATAATCCAGCAACCTTTTAACCGAGCCACATGATAAGATCAGTAGCATTTCATACTACAATGTCTCCTCTTTTTGAACATTCCTTTTTCAAAATTAATAAGCCACAGAATTGGCCTGAAGACATGCTGGGGAGGAAATTTAATGATGTTCTTCAATGCAACACCTGTAGATTGTTTTCCCCACCGCCCTGCGACAGAAAATATTATATACCACCCAGGTTGTGATTTTGTGGCCAGCCAGAGACAGGCGGTACTACATCAATTAAGATCTCCCCTGGATTACAGAGGACACACTCAATGCACCTTGGCAGGCAAGTGAATCAATTTTCTGCCTCAGTGGGCCAAGGCACAAGGAAATGCTTCTGACATAAATGAAATTCATGGCCAACATTCTTTCTATTCCTCCTCCAAATATTTGCATTTTGTAATGTTTCTGACTTCCGTGAATTGTTTTGTTTGTTTTTGGCCCATCAAAGTCCATCTATTAATAAACTGTTTCTTCAAGTCACAGTTAATACCAAAGAGGTGTAGCTGTATGCTTCACGTCCCTCCTTTTGGGTAGTGACAGCCCAGAACCTGATTGGGACGCAGCAGGAGAGACTGCAGCCAGCAGCGGAAAGTACAGTCATTTGACTGCCTCCCCTCCAGCTGCGTGTGACGTCAGCCAGGTACGTACTGAAACTTCTATTCTCAAGAGTGAGTAGGAAGAGCAAGACACTGGGTGGCATTGAGCAAAGTTGAGGTCTCTTCTAAGAAGAAGGGATAGGGAATAGATGTCACACGTGGCAAAGCATAATCTCAGAACACAGCAAGAGACTGTGTTCTTGAATCTTAACTAGGTAATTCAAGGCATCCAGTTTTAGCAGGGTCAACTCAAGTTTCTAAGAAGGAAACAAACAGCATAAAGAAGTAAAATCTTTGCTAAGAAGCTGTAGCGGATGGTGGGCACCCAAGGAGGTGTGGACTGGGCTGGGGAAGAGTCAGCAACTGGACTGGAACTGCTGCCCTTTGCGTCACTCAGGGTTTGACCTGCGGAAGACTGAATAAGTGCTCGATAGCCCTTATGGGTGTAATCGAACTGAAGCTGTTAAATGATCATTTTTTTTAGAGCACTGAGGTGCATTCCAGGGTTCTCCACATGCTAGGCAGGAGCTCAACATGGAAGTCACATGTTTTAAAATCCCTTTACATTTTACTCTGAGATAAGGCCTGCCATGTTGGCCTTTAAACTTTATTTTGAGGCGCGGCCCGCTATGCTGTCAAGTAGAGCTATTTTTAGGTCTCCCAATTGTGGGTTTTGAAAACTGCTCTAGACAAAGCTAAGCACTTTCTGGCATTCAAAGAAAGTTGTGCTTCCTAGAACCTGTAATTAATAGCTTAGCGAAGCTACAAACAATCAGCTACTCGCAATCGTCTATGTGTGTGACTCTTCAAGTAGATAATAAGGCCCACTTAGCTGAACAGAATAGGGTAACCCGAGAGAAGTCTCAGCTTTGGTCAGCACCACCAAAACTCCACGGCTGGGATGTGTAGACAGAGTAGAGGGAGGCGAAGGAGGTGCGTGGAAGTTAAGGGGACACTCCCAGTGATGGGCAGGTTCTGAAATCTCACTCTCTGTCTGCGAAATCACAGTGATGCAGGCGGCTTGTGATGCCATGGCTTTTGTGGCTCAGGAGTCTCAGCGCTGTTTGCCTGGGTCTTCTGCAAAAGCTGCAGCAGAAGTGTTAAAGTAGCTGGAGACCCTGCTGCCAAGCACTACCGTGGAAGGCTCCGTTTCCAAATTTATGCCATAGGCTGAACCCCCTTGGCAGTTGGGGTACCAAGAACTCCAGCTTTTTCCTGCGTATCACTTGAAGGTCACTCAAGTTCCTCGAGACTTCTCATGCCTGCCATGTTGGTTTTCCCACACGACTGCTTCCTTTCTTATAGACGGGAGTGAAGTGGCAGAATCCAGCTTACACGGCAGGATGCATGCAACCTTCTTTGGAACATGATCCACGCAATTATGGGTCAGCTTGGGCTCGGCATTCTGATATTTTTATTTAAATAAATAATTGCAATGAGCAGTGAGTTATTAGGGCCCACAAGCCCGAAAGAATCAACCAAGAGGAGAAGAAGGAAGAGTGTGTAAGCCAGTGAGTGTTGCACGCTCCAGAACCTTCACAAACTCTCAAAGGAACCTTGGTGGTGGCTGTAGACATAGCCAACTACAGGTCACTCCAAATCCAAGTTCCTATGACTCATAGGATATATAATAGGGTATTATTTCATATAATAACCCCAAGTTGGTGCAGCTTCAAGCTCCTCTAATTCAGAGGCAAGATGATGCTCTAAAGGACCCAGATCCTTTGTTACTTTGGCTTTGTCACGATTGATCATCCATCTCATTTCCCTTGTGGTTCCACAATGCTGGCAGTAGCTTCCGGGCACTCATCATTGTCTAGGAATAGGAAAAAGTTCTTGCCTTTTCCTTGCATTTCTTTATTCAAGAGCTAAGAAATGTTTTGAAGAAATTCAGGCAGTGGATTTCATTGAACAGAATTCAGTCTCATTCACTTTTGCAGCCAATCAAGGAAGGGGGATAGTACAGCAGTAATTGGGTTAAACAAACCAGGATTTACATGGCTGTGGCATTCTCTTAGACTGAGAAGAATGAGTACTTAGCCTGGTGGTAAGAAAACAAATAGGCAGACGTGGGCTCTGCCTGCATGGATGTAGCTGTATGACTCAAGTATGCATGTTGGCATTTGCCCTTAAAGTATGTATATATATTTGAAGGATTCCTCCTAACAGAGGCTGTTGATGTCAGACATAGGCTAAACCATGGCCCAGGCACAGACCAACGCTGGTAAGCCTGAGCAACTTAATCTGTCAAGCAGGTCTCTTCTTGGTCATTCATGAGATTCAAGTGTAGACTGATTTTCCTAGTGTCTGCCAAATGCCTGATGACGCTCACTGGATGGTATTCTGTGAAGAGGGCAAGATGGGAATTTCCCTATTACACCCTGTCTTGAGTCATCTCATAGTGATGTCTCATGGAGTCATTTTAACTTTGCTCCCATAGGATGAATAAAATAACAAGGGTAGATTTTTTTAAAGAGTTTTCTCAATGTTCTTACCCATTTTGCTGGGCTCTTCTTTCAGAAAAAGAATACATCTGTAGCATTCATGTCTTGGATAAGGTGGCATTTCTTCTCCATTTAAAACCTTCATAGTGCTTTTTCAAATCACCAATATAAGTTCAACACAAACACCCTTGCCAGAATCAAGGTCGATTTTTACTTTTATACGTACTATTTCTCCCTTGACAGTCTCATCTCCCAAATCGAATGCCATGGGCGACTGTTTGTTTACGGTGTCTCTACATCTTCCTCTCTCAGGCAGGTCCAGTTTCCAAAGGATCATAAAATATTTGACCGTGGTCGGTGGCTAAAGTTCTCTCAGAAGTCAGTTGTGAAGTTTAATTAAAGGTATTGGAGAACTATGATGTTTTTTTGGTGGTTGATATTTGCCCAGGATAATGGAGAAATTTTATATGAATGAGTATTGAGCATTAAAAAAATAAGTTAAATAAAGTAAAAAAGCTCCATGTCCATAAGCGAGCAATCTCCAGGGACTGTGTGAGATGCTGAAAATAAAGACCTATTTGTGAGCAGATCTTTCAGTTAGTTAAGTGGGAGCGTCAGCAGGTAGCCGAGGCGATCTGGGAGAGCGGAAGCTGAGCGGGGCGAGGAGGCAGGCAGCAGCGCTCCAGGGAAGAGCCCATTTGCTTAGAACCCATTTTATGCACATGACACAAACCCTACTCAAATGAGAGTGAGCAGAAAAATACACATCGGCTCTGTGTACTTCCTTGGATCCGAAGGTTCAAATGGAGCTGCTGTCTGGTCCACCGTTTCTCTCCTTCCCTCTCTTTGCTCCTCTTTCCTCACGATGCTTTCTTCTCATGCTAGCTGTGAGGATTTGTTTTGCTTATCAGTTTGTAGCAATGTAGAATTATCTGGTAAGAGCGTGTCAGTGAGGAAGTGTCCAGTGTTGTACTGTGAGCACATCTGTAGAGAGTCATCTTGACTCCTGGGAAGGGCTGTCCACTGTGAGCGGCACCATTCCCTAGGCAGGGGGACACTGAACTGAGCCCTGGCATGCATACATGATTCATTGCTCTCTGATCTTGACTGTGAATTGGTTGTGGCTGGTTCTCTAACACTCCTGCCTCTGTGACTTCCATGCTATGATGGACTATAACCTGGAACTGGGAGCTAAATAAGCCTTTTCTTCCCTAAGTTACTTTCAGTTAGAATATTTTGTCAGAGAATTAAGAAAAGAACTAGCCTTTTTTTTAAAACCAGCTTTTGTTAATATGGTGGCAATGAACTGTTGGACTCTTCTATGCTTCCCTGGATTTTTTTCAACAGTTGAGGTAATAAAAATCTCAAAAAAGGTACAGCCATGAAACATTACAGATTATGTAGCTATAACAGCACACATTGCTTTCTTGTGGCCCTGGTAGCTGGTGCATCCAAGATCTGTATGCTGGCTGATTAGATCTCTCAGGCTCTGCAGCACCAAGAGGGGACCCACTGATCATTGAATGCATGCCCAAGGAGGAAGCCAAAAGTGGCATCGGGGACTCACTCTCAAATGGCGGTGTGCAGGAGTCTGTATGAGCTTCATGTAGACACATGACTTCCATGGTGCTAACCTTACCACAGGGTCTTCACACTCAGGAACTCAACTTTCTTCCATGGGCACCACTTATAAACAGCATAAAATGCAAGATTGTGGCTCCAACATATGAATTCTCAGAATATGGAGGGAGTACAAGTGCATATCATGAATACATGCATTATCTGTATACACACATGCGCTGTGCTTTGCTCAGACAGTTCCACAAAAAATCTGAGGACCAGATCTTCCCTGGCTCTGATGCACGGGCAGATGAAGTGAAGAAGATAAAAAGTGATACATCAGCCACGCTCAAGGTCAATGTCTCATGGGAGGAGAGACCTGAAAGTGATGGTGGCCTGATCTGCTTTTCTCTGAGGTCTGGCTGCTGGTGGCATAGACAGCATTGCTGGGCCTCTGGTGGCTCAGGGACTCATAGACCTGTGAGGAGAAGGGTCTCTTCAGTTCTGAGAGGACTTGGGTAAGCTCCTCAGGAGGTAGTGATGGAAGGTTGCCTGACCTGTGCCCTTGAGAATCCTGGAGTTCCAAAAGATGGCCCACCAAACTTGGAATGTACTCTCAAGGAGGAAGACCCCCAAGGTGGCCCTAGGGAACCCTTGTGACCATGGGCTGGAAACTGAGTTTTCTGTGATGTCAAACAGATGGCTCCACACTTAGAAGCATAGCATGGCATCCGTTTGCCATTTGGCAGTTCTGTAGTTTATGACTCCAGGTGAGTATAGGGAGTGGTACCCCCATTGACACTTAGCAGACATACTTCCCTAGGAGAAAAGACAGATTAATCCTTTCATATCAACTATGTATATCCCATGCCTACATGGGAGACATTAAAAATGATCAAGTCTCAAAGAGGTTTAGATGTTGTCTTCATCAATAAGGAATACATTTTAAGAAACAAGACAGGGCCACGCATGATGGTGCAAGCCTTTAATTCCAGCACTTGGGAGGCAGAGGCATGTGAATCTCTGGGAGTTCAAGGTCAGCCTGGTCTACAATGAGAGTTCTAGGACAACTAGGGCCGTTACAAAGAGAAACACTGCCTTGGAAAACCAAAAAAGAAAAGAAAAGAAACAGGACAGGATAAAATATCCAGGCTTTGGGACTCTAGTGGGATCAATTTGGGGGGAAGCAAATAATAGCAGAGAAAAGTTAGCTAGTAGAGTTTCCTACAGTAGTCTTTGCGCTCTGCCTCCAGACTTTTAAGGTTCAAACATTCTTCTCCTTGTAGTCTTTTCTGTCCTTGATACGCCTGCTCTGACTGCTTGGCAAAACTCTGCCTGTAAGGGATTTATCTGTTTAGTCCAGGCACACCTAGGGACCTGGCACTTGGTTGCTATCACCTGTGCTGTATCCAAGTGTAATATCACCACAGGCTAAAACCTAGCATCTTCACCAAAGATTATATAGGGCACAACCGCCAGAGACCCTAGAAACCACAATGCATACACTAGAACTCTGTCCACCCTAACCAGCAGCAGAGAGGCTTATGCACAAAACCTAAAATGACAGACTCCATACTCCATGGGGTTCTCAACTTGAAGATCATGACTTTTTGGGTATCAAATGACCCTTTCACAGGGGTCACCCAAGAACACCAGAAAACACAGGTAGTTATGTATGATTCATAACAGTAGAATTTAGTAAAATTATAGTTATAAAGTAGCAACAAAAATAACTTTATGGGCGAGGAAGTGTATTAAGGGTCACAGCATTAGGAAGGTTGAGGACCACTGCCCTACAAGTACAGGCTCCATGCTCCATGGACATACAGGATGCACTCTGAAGTTTCCTGAGTCTGTCCCTTCAACCTTATACACTTCTAAATTCCAGCAAAGACTGGAAGGAGTCATATTTCACAGGCAAGCTGATTTTTCTTCTTATGCAAACCATTTTCTGTTGGCAAACTTCTTGGTGGTTCACTCTATAATTTAGAGGAAAATAAGTCAAATTCGTGTATGACAGAATGCCACTGAAATGACATCTATTATAAAGGGTTCCAGGAGGCACATCATTCAGAAGGGTGATGACAAAGATCCCATCCCAGGAGTCTAGATGGGCATTCCCTTTGCTCTCTGGTGTGTGAACAAACAGGCTCTATTAGTGTCGTCAGTCTCTGATAAATGCTTATGTCCAGAAACATCCTACGTGCTTCCCAGACCCTTCACTCATATAAGCAAAGTGCCTCCAGCCTCCTTAGCTCCTCCTCCTTGCCATTGATTGGCAATTAATCATCCCATCTTGAGTTACTCATCAGTTTAATCTGGTTTGCACTATTGTACCCATACACATAAAATAAACCCCTAATGCTGACTTACATTTTTAGAGCAACATACTTAGACTTTTAACTGTTTTAATCTTAGCTTCTATCAGGTTTTAGCCCTTTAGTCAGACCCCAAAAAGGACAAAGGACAAAACAGCCAAGAGAGTTTATAAAGAGGGGACGGTGGTGAGAGCAGATGTCTGCAAGGAAGAAACACTGAGCCAAGGGGAGAGGGGCATCTTCAACACAAACACAACTAAACAAAACAAAGGGATACACCTCCACCTATTCTTACAAGCAGAATGAAATAGAAAAGACACTTGATAACTCTTGTTCATGTCTGAACCCCTTGGTAGAAACTCACTCTTCTTCAATGAGGAGGCTTTGATGGGCATTCTTGGTTGTCAGCTTGACTTCATCTGGAATGATCTGCAATCCACAAATGGAGGGCACACCTGTGAGAAATTTTTTGCTTGGTTTGAGGTGGGTGAATCCACTTCTAGATGGAACCTTTGAGGTGGGATGATACAAGCCTCTGATTCAGATCTTGAGGCAGGAAGACACAGATCTTAATATTTTTTTATGCAGATCTTAATTTTAATTCAGATCTTAAGGCAGGAAAACCCACCTCTAATCTTCTGCTGAGTGTCCCTCTAAGGACATGAAAGAAGGAAGCTGTTGCTCTTTGCCTGCTTGCCCTCACCTTGCTGGCGAGCCCATTCCTTCACTGGCATGAGAGCCTGCTTCTTTGGAATTACAATGATTCCTGAAGACCAAGTGAGACAGCTAGCTTTGAGGCCTAAGCAACTACTAGATACTTGAAATTTCTGCTCATAGCCCACCAATGTTGGATCAGTTGGACCATAGCCTGTAAGTGATTCTAATAAATCCCCCTCCTATATATTTGGGAAGAGAGATTCATTCTGTAAGTTCTGCATTCCCAGAGAACAGAAACGTGCCTCTGAGTGCAATAAAGGCTCCCTCTGGGACCTTCTGGCCACATTTTTTTAATTCATTTTCTTTCTCCCTCACTTTTGTTGCATGTTCCAATCAGCTTGAAAACTGAGATTATGATGTAGTCAGCTCCCTTCCGGAATATTCTGTCATGTCAAGACCCATAAGCTGTGTGTCCCAGAGTTGGTAAGAGAAGAGAGGATGAAGATGCCATGTTTGGATTTTTGACGGTCTTAATGGGACGATATGACGCAAAAAAAAGGGAAAAGAGAAAGATGCCCAACTCCTAATAAAAATACATTCTCATAAGTCTAAGACGCCCCATGAAAATATGCAGCCATGTTTTGTGTTCTAATAATAAATATGGAAGGTCAATGTTACTGCTACTGTAAGCTGCGTGGCTATTTTTGGAAAATCAGGGAAATTCTGGTGAAAATTCTTTTATATGATTGTGTGTTTTAGCTACAGGATCCTGATGGGAACCTACTGTGCATTTAGCTTTAATTTCTCTGGTAAGTGAAGGTGTTAAACACATTTTCAAGTGCTTATTAGCCATTTATGTCTCTTTCATTTCTTAAAGAGCAAGCCAAGTGTTAATGAAAATGAGACGCAGGTGCAATTGTAGATGGAGGCACTTGAAAGTGAATTGAACATTGATGTCTTCTGAAGTTTACCGAACAGAGTTTTTTTCTGTATTTTTTTCATTTATTTTATATACCGACCACAGTTTCCCCTCCCTTTTCTCCTCCTGTCTACCTACCTCCCATTTACCCTCTCCCCATCCACTCCACCTCTGTCTCCATTCAGAAAGGGGCAAGCCTCCCATGAGCATGAACAACGCATGGCACATCAAGTTGAGACAGGACCAAGCTCCTCTTCCTGCATCAAGGCTAGGCAATGTAATCCAGCATGGGAAGCAGGTTCCCAAAAGCCAGCTAAGCACACCAGGGACAAGTCCTAATTTCACTACTAGGAGCCTCACAGAATGACCAAGCTACGTAACTGTCACACACATGCAGAGGGCCTAGGTTGGTCCTGTGCAGGCTCCCTAATTTTTAGTCCAGAGTCCATGTGCTCCCATGAGCTCAGGCCAGCTGTCTCTGTGGGTTCCTACATCGTGACCTTGACCCCTTGGCTCCTACAATCCCTCCTCCCTTTCTTCAGCATGACTCTCAGAGCTCAGCCCAGTGCTTGGCTGTAGATCTCTGCATCTGCTTCCATTAAGTACTACATAAAGGCTCTCTGATGACAATTAGGGTAGTCACCAATCTGATTACAGGAGATGGCCAGTTCAGGCACCTTCTCCACTATTGCTAAGAGTCTTTCTTGGGACACCCTTATGGATTCTTGGGAGTTTCCCTGGTACTAGATTTCTCACTAACCCAAAATGACCCCTTCATCAAGATGCCTCTTTCATTACTCTCACCCAACCCACCCCTCCCACACCTAGCCCACCCAACCCAATCCCTCATGTTTCCATTCCCCCATTCCAGCCAACACCCTTGCCCCCATCATAACCAGATTTCTTCTATTTCCCCTTCTTAGGGAAAACCATGCTTCCCTCTTTGGGCCCTCTTTGTTATCTAGTCTCTCTGGGGCTATGGATTGTAGGTTAGTTATCCTATATTTTACTCCTAATACCCACTTACAAGTGAGTACATAAGCTGTTTGTCTTTATGGGTCTGGGTTACCTCACTCAGAATAATTTTTTCTAGGTCCTTCCATTTTCCTGCAAATTTCATGAGGCTCTTGTTTTTTACAGCTGAGCAATACTCCATTGTTTAAATGTACTACATTTTCTTTATCCATTCTTCAATTGAGGGTCATCTAGGCTGTTTCCAGACTCTGATTGTTATGAATAATGCTGCTATGAATATCGCTGAACAAGTGTCTTTGGGGTATGATTGAGCAAGCTTTGGGTATTTTAGAGATCAGTTGTTGGTGTACAAAAGAGTTCCACAATAGTCTCAAATAGTGTATAACAGAGGTTTATTTATCTGGAGATAAACTCACAGTAAGAGTAGTGATCTGCAGTCATATGTGTGTGCTGGGAACTGGAACTGAATCCAGCAGCCAAGAGACCCTAGCACAATTTTCATCTGTATTTGTAGTACATGAGATCATGCCCAATGTGGGCCAGTATCTTAAAGGCTATTGGTTGAAGAAATTTCAGCAGCACCTCCCCCTTTTGTCTGAATAAGAGAGTTCTAAGCCTAATACAAAACCATATACAATAAGAACAAATATCAAGTATTGTCCAGAGAAAATAAAAGGCAAAAACATATATAAAAATTAGATTTACAACCAGCATGAACAACAACAAGCAAGAAACATAAGCTAAATGTTCCAATAGTTATCCTATCCTAAGGAGTCTAAGTCTTAAATTAAAAATGGCCTGGCTAAGTCATGAGAGGAAAGTAACTATAATTATCTAGTCTTCAGCCCCATCAAAAACCTGAGAAGAGAAATAACACTACTTGCATAAGCAGAAAGTGCAATCAAGCAACTTCCAAAAGGCGCAAGAATTGACAGAGACAACCAGCTACCTGGGTAATCACTCTAGGTTTCATTTGCAACATTGAGGCAACCAACTTTGGCCGAGGCCTAGAGGAACTGACAGATCGTTTTCAGAGGCAGGAAAATTTGAACAACTGTCTTACCCTATCTTGGCAAGTTTGGGCTGTCCTTTTGCGTGTATTCAGCTTGTCCAGTCTGGACACCATGCGTTTTGTCAGTGGTCAAAGCATGGGCAGTTCTTTGCCAAAAGGTCCGTTTTGTCAAGAAGAAAACAAGCTCCAAGTGGAGTGTCTTTGGTGCCCAACATCATCTTGGGAATAGATCAGTGCTGCCAGGAGCAATCATGTCTCACATCGACAGAATCCTAAGTTATTTAAATGCTATATTCTACAGTTCTTCTCAGTGTTTAAGACCCTGTCTATGCAAAATGTAATCTCTATGCATCTACAGGACCTGATCAGTCTTAACTATGACAAACGTGGATGACTACCGAACTGTAATTCTTAATAACTACATAGCTTAAGGATTAAAGCTTCATATTAAAATATTAAACAACATTTAAACAAATGTGAAGCAAATGAGGATAATGACCTCAAAATGTAAACAATATATAAATATCTTGATAAAAGGTAGAAATGTATGGTGCAATATGATAAATAAATCCTAAGATTGCATAAATATACAAAATATCTTAAGCAAAGGTAGAAACATGCATGCACAAAATATGACAAAATAACTTTGCATAGGCCCACAAATATTGCAAACAGAAATAGGAGCATATTCAATATAACAAATATAATTTGAATTTGTATCAATATACAAGAATTTATACCACTGTAAATTGTTATCTATAAATAATATCTCACAAGTAATAATCTAATCTACCTATTATCCCATCCCATCCAAACCCCCTTTATTAAATCAAAAGAGATCCTTGAGCTTACTTCATTTCCACTGCAACCCTGTGCCATTTATAACCAACCCCTAATAGATACTCCTAACCCTGAGGACAAACTTTGTTGGGAGAGGAGGCATCGTCTTCTAGAATTACTTCCAGCTGTCATGGGACAATGTTATTTCTGCGGAATCCTGTAAAACTAAAATGATGGTTAGGTTTCAAGATTGCTGACTGGTATAATTGCAAATAGGCTCTGAGTAGTTAATAGGGTTTTTCTGAAGCTCTGCCAGAACATTGTAAGAAGGTTCACCATATCAGCTATCCAAGCTGGAATCATCTTGAGCAGTTTGTAACCCAAAACTGATCTTAAAGTGGTGTTATCAGCATAATGACATCATATCAACCAGTTGGAATTATTGTTGTGGGGCCTCATTTTCTTCCTGGAAACTTCAAAGATTACTACAGGAAAATTATTGTTCATTGTGGAAAACTTAAACATTATTCATATAAACATATATTCAGCAAATGGTACCACAAAGACAAAAATAAGTATGGGGGAAAGTAAATTTTTGTAAAAGCAGAGTTTTGATAATAGTAATACCTAGATTTTATCTTCCTTCTGTCCTATACCAGGTGGCTCCTGTTATTAGAGCAACTTTTTCTTTTAAAAATTTTCTTGGACTTAGAGAAGGATTCCAATTCAAAAGCCAGCTTTGGAATTTAATAAATGATGCCTGCTACTATATGTATGATTAGGTATTGATATCTTACCATGCAGAGGATATCGGAGTCATAAGTTAGATTTCTCTTTGCTTGGTGATTCTTTCTGGATAACTATCTTTTCTTTAGATATTGAGCTGTCCAATGGCTCTCAACTTTTTGAAGATAGGTATTTTCCTGCAAAGACAAGAACAGAACTCTACCCCAACCCTTATGATGTTTACTGATAGGTTTTCTGTAAGATTGTCACTTCTGTGGATGAGCTGTCATTTCTCTTTATCAATAGGTTTCTATTTTTCTTTTCTTTTTTTAAAAGATTTGTCTATTTATTATGTATACAGTATTCTGTCTCCTTGTATGCCTACAGTCAAGGAGAGGGCACCAGATCTTATTACCTGTGGTTTCTGGGAATTGAACTCAGGACCTCTGGAAGAGCAGCCAGTGCTCTTAACCTCTGAGCCATCTCTCCAGCCCCCTAGGTTTCTATTTTTTTTAACTGAATTTTTATTAATTTTGATGGTATCCATAGCTTTCCTTATCCTGTGGAAATAAAAGTGAAACTCCTTCCCCAATGTAGCACATCTCCTGGTTTCCATTCTGAGGTCAACATATTCTTGAAATTCACTGGCTAATTTAACTCAGAAGTTTTTTTGTTATCCAATATCTCTCTGTGGCCATTGTTCCTTTATCATTAGCATTAAGAAAATTCAAGGTTAATAAAACATTATGCTTTCTATTTCTGGGGATATTTTTCATCCCTTTCTTTTTGATAAACATATATTTCATAGTTTGATTTGATCTGTCTTTAGCTGCTTGACCTGTAGGATTGCGTGGTATACCTGTGATATGTTTTATATTATAACAAGCAAAAAACTGTTTCATTTCCTTAGAGACATATGCTGGATCTTTGTCTGTTTTTATTTGTGCAGGTATACCCATAATGGCCATGACTTCTAGTAAATGTGTGATTACCAAATCAGCCTTTTTCTAACTCAAAGCAGTTGTCCATTGAAAACCTGAATAGGTATCAATGGTGTTGTATAAATATTCTAATTTTCCAAATTCTACAAAGTGGAACACATCCATCTGCCAGATTTCATTCCTTTGAGTACCCTTTGGGTTATTCCTTACAGGTAGCAGTGTTTGGTTAGATAAAGAGCAAGCAAGACATTTCTTTATAAAGCTTGTAGCCATGTAACAGAAAACTCCTTTTTAAAACCTTTGCTACTGACATGATGTTTTTTACAAAATTCTGAGGCCTTCAGCACATTTCCAATCAGTAATCAATCAATTCCTGCATTACCTTGTACTAGAAGACCTGGCAGACACATATAGAATCAGATGTGTGATATGTATGGGACAAAGCCTATTCCTGACTACATCTTAAACCTGAATAAATAATAAGGCCATGCTGTATCATCTGGCATAAATTCAGTGGTTTCAGTATGCAAAACAACTCTTTCTGCATATTGAGAGGTTCTTTAAAATCCCTTAGTAACATGAGAATAGCATATAATTCTGACTTTTGGACAGAATTATAAGGACTTTGTTCTGTTTTACTTAAATATTCTGATTTGTAACCTGCCTTTCCTGATTTTTTTGCATTAGAGAATATATAGAATGTAGGGGCTTCAGTTATTGGCATGTCACATACAATTCAGGGAAGGATCCAACTAGCTTTCTTTATATGATTAATTCTATCGCTTTTGGGGTAGTTGCTTTTAATCTCTCCCAAAAAATTAGTACAAGCTCTTTGCTACGGTTCATTGTCTTCCAATAATTTTTTAATTTCATCACTAGTAAATGGTACTGTAGTCTCTGTTAGGTCTATTCTTGCTAATTGATGAAGTCTCAATTTTCCTTTTATAATTAATTTAGGGCCATTTCCCACATAAGCTTTAAATTTTTATTCAGTTTATGTGATAAAAAAGATCCATTCTAAGATAATATCATCCCTCCATTAAAATTCCTGTATGGGAATATTTGGAGTGTAATATGACTAGAATACATTTAAGATTTGGATTCACATGATCTACATGTGCCTCCTGTAATTTCTCTTCAATGAAAGTCAATTCTTTCTCAGCTTCAGCTGTTAATTCCCTGGGACTACTTAAGTCTTTGTCAACATCTATGGTTTTGTTTAAATGAATTATTAGATCAGGTGTTATCCCAGAAGTGGGCCATAGATTGGAAATGTCTCCTAGAAATCTTTGAAAGTCATTAAGAGTCTACAATAAGGCTCTCCTAATTCACACTTTTTGTGTTCTAATTGATATTCTCATCCTTAGATACTATTTGGATGGCATGTATATTGCCTTCCTGGAGGGATGGTCTATCTGCTAGCTTATAACTTTTTTAAACAGTTTTTAATTGTCAATTTCAACAGTGTGAATTCTTTCAGATAATCTCTTAGTACCCCTTTGTAAGGTTTCATAACACATTGACTGATGGGGAACTGTTTTCAGTCAATAACCTTTGAGAGGCTGGACCAGGTTGGGGGTGGCCTTGGGAACCAAAGAGATGCAGGCTCTGATGCCTTCTCTCTCTCTCTCTCTCTCTCTCTCTCTCCCTCTCTCCTGGATACTGGATTCAGTTCTGTTCCCTATCTGTACAGAGGACTGTAATCTGTGAGTCCCCCTTAAATAAAGAACCCCTTATTATACTTAATTCTGAGTAAGTGTGGGATTAATTTATGCATGTTCTCCTTCAATTGACATGGATTGAAGTTTGCCTGTCAAATTGAGGTTATCATTTTTAATAGTATGAGTTCTTTCAGTTAAAGACTGTATCCTTCCTAAAAGTTTCCCATTCTTGACTCTGTTATCAAACCATTTCTTTAAGGATATAATATGATGAACAAAGCTAATAGTTGCCATGATCACAAAAATATAAGTACAAGGTAGTTCATACAGCTCTTGCAGAATTCAGTCCATAGTCGAAACAAAACGGTTGTCAAATTCCTGGATGGTGATATTGTCTGCAATTATCTTGGGGTTGTTTTTCAATTTTCAAACTCATTTATTTACTGATTAATTAAGTTAGCTTACCTCTTATAATTTTCAGAAAATTGTTGTAGGAATAATAACTTTGATTGACCAGCAGGTGTCACAGTTGTGGCAGTAAGACAGGTCCTAGATCAGTACCTGAGTTACCTGAAACTTAATTACTAATAAATTTAGTTAATTACTTAAGAGCAGCATATCCGTATATGGAGAAGAATTGAGTTGGGCAGAACAAAGAGCCTAGAGCTTACGGGCAGTTGTGAGCCTAGTGGTTACTAGCTGAAGCTCAGGCCAGTCATTTGCATATCTGAACTGAGAATGCAAGCCCTAACATCCTCTGTTCCCAGGAAGGCCTGGCAGAAGCCAGAGAAGCAACAGGGGAGTTGGGGCAAAAAAGGGGGTGGAGAGCAGTAAGTCAGTTGCTTAGTAGGCAGGACCAAGCCATGAGGGGGCATGGTGGCGGGAAATTGCCAAGTCATTGTGTGGTGGGCCAGCCAAACATTATGCAGCTCTGCACTAGAAAGGTAGTTCAGCTGCATGGGGTGGGAGATGGCCACAGATGGGAGTTTGGGCAGGGCTCAGCAACCGCGTAGACTCTGGCCATGTTGGGAATCTATTTGTAGGCATACAAAAGAGTTCCATAATAGCCCCAAATGGTGTATAACTAAGGTTTATTTATCTGGGGATAAACTCACAGAAAAAGTAGCAATTTGTAGTTCTCTGTGTGTGCTGGGAACTGAAGATGAATCCAGCGGACAAGAGACCGGCACATACTTTTTATCTGCATTTCTAGTACATGAGACCACGCCCAAAGTGGGCTGGTATCTTAAAGGCTATTGGCTGAAGGCGTTCCCACAGCAATCAGTTCTCTGCTAGATGTGGGGTTGGTAAAGATCTTTTTCCATTCTGTAGGCAGTCATTTTGTCTTTTTGACAGTGTTCTTTGCCTTACAAAAGTTTTCAGTTTCAGGAGGTTATGTTTATTAATTGTTGATCTCAGGACCTGTGCTGAGATTGTTTATTTATTTATTCAATTATGGGATGGGGCCTGAGCAAGCCACGACACAAGCGAGGAGTTAGAGGGGAGCTTCCAGCCCTCTCGTCCTACTATGTGGGTTCTGGGAATGTAACTCAAGTTGCCAGATTCGGTGGCTTTTACCTTGTGGTCTGTCTTGCTGCTCCTGAACTGTTTTTAACTAGACTGTACAGTTTAAAATATTGACTTATTTTAAATCTTTATACATTCTGTGTTAGTGTTATACATGACCAAGACAAGTATTGAGCAAGCTTTAAAACAAGAACCATAGAAGTCTCGTTGTTTTTATCTATTAGTGTTGCATAGCCTGGATATTTAGATGGATGATTAAGGAAACTCAATCCACAGTTTATAGTAAAAAGATTAATTTGAGGTAATTGTGGATATGAATCTAGAAAAGATTACCTTGATGGTTCTCATGCATTTATAAGGACTTACAAGAGAAACAAAAAGTCATTAACAAGAAAGAAAAATAATTGTTGGACTTTTAATCTAGTTTTGAAAATTTAGTTTATGTAATTGACTAGATTTTCCTCAGGTTCTTATCTCTTTTTTCGATGTGACATAAGAGGTTTGTTTATATTTTTCTAAATTTATTTCTGAGCATTTCATGTGCTTTGATGGTATTGTTATTAGTAGTTCCTAAATTTACTTTCTTTTTTTTGTAACACGTAAAACATATTTCAAAGTTGAAATTGTACCTAGCATGTAGGCCCTTGATTTCTTCCCTGCACTTTGTGCCTCCCTGCAGGGAGCAGTAGCTGTTAATTGTAGCATTCCTCTAGTGAGGTGATTTCAACCTTGCAGCATCCAGTGGGTATGAGTGCATGATTCCATTCAAAGGGCACTTTTTTTAAACATTGCATTCAGTTCACCGATTGCCAACACATCTGCTGAGCTCAGGGAAGTTACTACACCCATCAGGGGCAGGACCTTTCAGATAAATTCCAGGAGTCTCAGGTACCTTAAAGGAGCATTGTTAACGAGGCCTGGGGATGAATAAAACATCACATCTTCCATCACCTCACTCAGCCTGCTTAGGATTGCATGTACTTTGACCATGTTCATCATTCTTTAATGGCAGCTTGTTAACATTTAGATGATCATTTTTGTGGTCTAGCAAGGTAGCATGCTGGCAGGAGACAAAGGAAACACCTGTATTAAAGACAGGCAGCAGTCCTCCTGACTGGAATATAGAACCTGTTTGAACTTGGTTTGGACTCAGCAAAGCAAAATTTCCTCTGTTCCTCAGAGCCTGGGATATTTCTTTCTAACAAAGTCAGTTCAGTTTCCAGTTACTATACTGTTCCTAGCATGCAAATTGGGTCCCAAAGTAAAATAAAAGTTAAAATCAAGTGATAGAATATTGATATCTAAAGTTTGCTGCACAGACCCCCACTACCACTACAGCTGCCATTATCACCATCAATGCCACTATCACAATCAGCACTACTGCCACCACCATCTTCCCCACCATCACCACCATTACTGCCACATCCCCTACCACTGTTGCCACCAGTGTCACCACTCCACTATCAGTACCATCACCACCATGATCATCATTATCACCATCACCACCACCATCATTATCCCTACCGTTACCACCACCACCACCACCATCATCACCACCATCACCACTATCATCATCACCATCGTCACCATCATCATCACCATCATCACCATCGTCACCATCATCATCACCATCATCACCATCATCATCACCACCATCACCATCATCATCACTATCTTTATCATCGCTACCACCGCCATTATCATCATCATCATCATCATCATCATCAKCAKCAKCAGCAGCAGCAGCAGCAGCAACAACAGCAGAAGCACCAACTTGTCAGAAGTATAAAAAAACAGCAGGCCTTTGCCCAGAGCTGCTGAACCAGAAGCAACATTCTAATACAACTGCCAGTTAATCTGAATGCATTTAATGTTTCAGAGAAGTTTTTAAAGTGATTTTCGTTCATGCCATTAAATGTGGCTCATATGTAATTTTTGTTTGGTATTTTAAAAATTGATTTTAGTAGCTCTGTAACACTTAAAGATCTTTTGGTGTGAACCACTTTAATTTGTTCCTATGCATATGGTGATGACAACAGCATTTGTACTGATGACAGGGCAGGCCATAGAGGAGCTAATCCTTGGCTCCCAGATTGCATGTCTTTGTACAGACTTCTGGGCTTCTTAAGGATGGGAAAAATTATCCTAACTGGTTTTGTACCTTCAGCCTTGGATGCCACCTCATTCAGCATAACTGACAGTTAAACTGAACAAATTTTGATTCTGCCCAGTAAATTCTTGGCTTTTAGCATTGGGTGAAGAAAGAAGCGAGCCATTAAGAGAATAACTATTGCTGGGTTTGGGTTACACAGTCAAACCCTATGCACACAAGGTTCACCTGGCATCTTTGTTAAATGCAGATTCCGACTCAGATACAGGTGTGAGATCTTCCAACCCTAATATAATGAGGGATACCACTGATGCTGGTTCAGTCATTATTTGACGAACACTTGATAGAAGAAAGAGCTTAATTTATATCCCATCACCGGCACCCACATTCCTGAGCTTGTAGTTGAGGCAACTGCATTATTTAGTGTATTTTTACTGAGCACCCACTTGGCAACAGTTAATGGTCCAGGCACTAAAAGCAGTGTACACAACCTTGTCTTTTACCTGCTAGGTTTGGTTGTCTAATAACCTCTTTAATTATGGGACTAGAATCCTTTCCCACAGGCTTGCAGGGGATGAAAGGAGTTTATGCAAATGAACCACCCAAGATGCTGCCTGGCGTGCAGTAAGTGCTCGGTATATTATTCTTCCTGAGGACTTATGCTCAGACTCCCTCAAACGACACGAAGGTTCTTCAGGGCTAGCCTTGATGTTGGCAATATGATAACCAGCTGGGAATCAATGAGGGAGAGTAAATCAAGGTTTCCATGAATAATACATTAGGTTAATATTATGCAGTATAATGGGGAGCTGACTACATATAATTTAAAGGGGCTGAGTGACATTTTGGAGTAAATTCTTGATCATGAATCAAAATCTATGATCTCCAATCTTCAGTTTTCCATTGGTGCTTTTTGAAATTCTACCCAGATTCCCATAACTCATATCCCACTTCCTATAAAGTAGGTACTGTGGAATTAACTCCTGTGGAAACTATTAAAACACTTAATAATTCAATTCACCAAATATTTATGGGATATCTACAAGGCAGAATTTCCTAGTGGGAACATCAATAATTTAAGTTGTTGTCTGTGTTGAAAGGACTTTGGTAATGTCAGGGAAATGAGAGTTGTATTTCCTCATTTGTTTTACTCATTGATTTATTACAAACTTATCAAGTGAAGTGAAGAGGGGCCAAGAAGCCCTGTTGCTAATGGCTTTTTTTTTAATCAGCTGAGGATGGTTGCATACTTCTAATCTAGCACTTGGGAGTCTGGGGCAGGAGGATTGGAAATTTCAGACTCGCCTGGGCTACATAGAAAGATGAGGTTGAAAGCAAAACAGAAGAAGGAAAGAAGGAGCGAGGGAGGGAAGGAGGAGAGAGAAAGGGAATTAGGAAGAAAAAGAAGGAAGGAAGGACAGACTTAGTCTATTCCTTAGTTTCTTAGTCTCTGTATGCTGTGAATACCATTAATGAATAAACAAACTGCTTTGGATCTAAAGGAGGACAGAACTTAGCTAGGCAGTGAAAACTAAACTGAATGCTAGGTGGAAGAAGGCAGAGTCAGAGAGAAGCCATGGAGCTACCGCTGGTGACAGACATGCTGAAATCTTGCTGGTAGGCCACAACCTTGTGGTGATTAATGGAGATGGGTTAAATTAATATGTATTAGCCAATAAGAAACTAGAGCTGATAGGCCAAGTGGTGATTTAATTAATACAGTTTCTGTGTGATTATTTTGGGTCTAAGCTAGCTGGGCAGCCGGGAACCAACAAGTGGCCTCCTTATAACAAAGGGTGCCCCGGAATTGCAAACAGATTGCACATTAAAAACTAAAAGGAAAAAGAGATGCAGCTAGGGAAATAGCATATAGGATCCCAGGATTCTGAGAATTCCATAATGTTTATGGAAAAGGTATGTGTACATTTGAGTGTTCAGGAGCAGATGTTAAAATCCCAGAAGAATGGTCTGGTTAATCATCATCTGTGCTCATTCAGGATGGAAGACAGTAACAAACATTGCTGGGCAGGGTGTGAAGAGATGGCTTGGTGAAATGTGTAACCCTAAGAACTTGAGTTTGATCTCCAGCACCTGGATTTATTGGGGGTATCAATAACGAAGAAGAAAGACCTAAAGTTGGAAAGGAGCTCTGTTGGGTTATGTAGAAGAGCTGGAGGAGGGAAATGGTGAGTGTATATAACCATATTTTGTTGCATACATGTATAAAATTATTAAAAGTAATGAAAAATCCCAATAAAGCTAAACCAGATGTGGTAGGCACATGCCTGTGGTCCTAACTATGGGTAGCAGACAAAGGAGAATTTGGAGGGCTTGCTGGCTAAGCTAGTCTAGACTAATTGGTGAGCTCCAGTTTGGCGATAGACTACATCTCAAAAAAACACAAGAAAGGGGAATGTAGGAATTGAGGAAGACATTGGATGTTGAACTCTGGCCTCCATGTGCACACACAAAAACCTGAGTCAATGCAACACTATCAAACTGAAATAAGCACACATTATTTTAATGCTTGAAGATGGCTTGCCCTGCACTAAGAACAAAGTGGGGGCTGTTCTTTCTGTTGGTGGAGAAACTACAGCTTAGTAGCAGAGGCAGAGAGACTGATAGATATCATACATCTGGATATGAATGTAGAACTAAGCATGAAATGAAGAAAAAGCACATTTACAGAGGGATTCAAAGTGACTGGCAAACTGCCAATGTAGGTGGTACATGGCTTCTCCCTGACTGGCCTTCTTTCTCCCAGCATTCAGTTTATTTTTCTCCACCTAGCTTTGTTCTACCCTATCAGGCCAAGCCAGTTTCTTTATTAACCAATGGTATTCACAGCATGCAGAGGGGAATTTCACATCACTTCCCTTTTCTGTTTAAACAAAAAAGGTTTTAACTTTAACATAGTAAAATTATATATAACAAAACAGGTATCAAGCAAGAATTACAGTGATAATATTTACATCTACTTTATCTTTTAACTAAGGAAAACTATATCTATTCTCAACTCCATCAAAGACACCAGAAAAATAATATTACCTAAGTTAACAGAAAGTGCATTGTAAGCAACTTTCAAA
>LOJH01012648.1:2656-17247 GCA_001685095.1 Ellobius talpinus
GACCAGGCTGGCCTCGAACTCACAAAGATTCACCTGCCTCTGCCTCCCAAGTGCTGAGATTAAAGGCATCTACCACCACTGCCCAGCTCCCACCTCAAATTCGTTCCCAGAGTTCCTATCTCTTCCCTCTAGAAGTCCCACCTATCCTCCCTGCCTAGCTATTGGCCATTCAGCTCTTTATTAAACCAATCAGAAGGTGCCTTAGGCAGGTGAGGTGAGGAAACACATCTTCACACAGTGTACTAAAAGATTATCCCAACTTGCATGGGTGTTTTGCCTTCATGTGTGTATGTACCATGTTTGTCTTTGGTAGCCAGAGAGGCCAGAAAAAATGTAATGGATCCCCCCAGAACTGTAGTTATAGATGATTGTGACCATCCCTAAATAGATGCTGCTGGGAATCAAACCTAGATCCTCTGGACGAGCAGCCAAAACTCTTAACCATTTAGCCATTTCTCCAGCCCCCAAACCTCATCTTAAAAGCCAGAAAGAGAGGAGGAGAGGGAGTGGGAAATGAATTTGGCATGTAAAATGAGAAAAGATAGTTTTTTAAAAAATGAATTAAAAAAAAGAAAAGGGGGAAAAAGAAAGAAATCTCTTCCTTTTTGCCCTGTGCTCATTCTAAGTATAGTTAGGATACTTGTTTCAATATCACATGGTCTTCTTCATAGTTTCTCTTCATATTCCCTGACTTCATTTTATACCAGGGCACCTCATTAATTATGAACTTACTCCTCAGGCTCATTGCTGAGTTCAAGCGACTGGGATCATCAGTCATCTATGCCAACTTCAATCGCATCATCCTCTGTACAAAGAAACGCTGGATAGAGGATGCCCTTGCCTATGTGGAATATATCACAAACAGGTTAGTGTCGGGGGCATCTTCGTGATGCAGCTGCCATGGCTTTGGAGAGATACTTGAAGGGTACAGCACACACCAAGGGTCAAGCATAGCAGCATGAAAAAGTGGTTACTCATGTTTACCTGCATGGACAACTCAGATATAAAACATTCAAGTCTGAGGGAATAACTGCTATTTTTAAGAAGGTTCTGTAAAGCGCTGTTGCATAAACTTTTCACAGATGAGGGCATGGGCACATGGGAGTGTTCTGATTCCAGGCAGTCAGGCATATGGAACTCTCAATTGCTGGACTCCATGTTGTACCTTTGGCTTCAGGCAGTGATTCCTGCCTTGATGAATCATATTCACAAATCTGTTTGGGCTCAGAGGCTCCAATGTAAACAAGATGAAGTCTTGAGCTTTTCTTTTAGATTTTGTTTTGAGAGACTTGGGGAGGGGTGGGATGTGTGACCAGAGCAAAAGAGGTTATCAGTCAGATCCATGGAGCTATAGTTACAGGACTTTGTGAGCCACCCAATCTGAACTCCAATTCTGATAGAACAATAAACATTTGCAGCAAATACTCTTGTACATCAAGATAAATAAATCTTCCTTCTTGGTCATCTTCATTCCCAGGCAGCTTCTTCAGTATCATAGAAAGTTTGAGGGACTGTCTGAATCCACTTGATGTTTATTTGTAAGTTTAAAAAAAAAAGTACGTGGCTACAAAGGAAAAGAAAAAAATAAAGAAAGCTGTTATGTCACTTTAGTACTTTCTGGCTTGCAGCATCCATTCTAAAGAGATCTTCCATTCCCTGACAATCTCTTTCTCTCGATGCTGGGAATTTCTTCTCTGGATGGATCCGTCCAACTATGGTGGAATCAAAGGAAAAGTTCCATCTAGTATTCATTGTGGACAGGTAAGAGAGCTAGGTCTGGTTCCACATACGTATGGGGCCACATTCATACCCATGTGACAAGTAATGCTTTCCTGGGGCCTCAGTCAATAGTAGCAAAGAACTGACTCCACCCAGTTCATCAGCTTATAGAAAAAGTTGAAAGCATAGAATTAGTCCTAGTAAGGGCAAAGAGCTTTCCATGAGGCGAAAATTGGCAAAATTTGTGGAAAAGAGGGAGGAGGGGGAGCTGTGGAGACAATGACAAAGCCAGAGGTGCAAGAGCAGACACCTTGGGAGCTGAAACAGCTCAAGTAGATGGGTGTCAGGGCAGTAGTTTCAGGTGCTCACAGAGAGCCAACAGTGCCCACTTTGCACAGGAAGGGATTCAGGGTTAGTGAAGATGGAAATTCTGGCATCTACTTTCCCATTCTGAGAATAACTTACCACAAGGAAAAAGCATGTGGTGTCAGTTCAAGGGATGCAGAGTTGTGAAAAGATGGGGTCCAGAAGCTAGCAGGTGGAGATGCACAGATGTGAGCCATACCTGTGGTGAATAGAGGTTGCAGCAAGGAGCCATGTGGGGGACAGGCTGTGTGACATTTGTGAAATGGAAATATGGGTAATCGTGTCATGCTAGAGTAGTACCCAGGGAGTAGGCTGAGACAGCAGACCTTTGCTCTCCATGGGGTATTCACAGATAACCAAAAGGGGAAACTCTGGCCAGCAGGAAGACTAGAAGCTGGGGTCTCAGTAATCAGCGAATCTGGGGGGACAAGGCCAAGGCTTCCTTAGGTACCATGACTCCCAAGGCCTGGACAGGAGCAGTTCTAGTTAGAGATGGGTTTAGGAGATAGACCTCACTGAGGGAAGAAAGGAAATGTGGCCATCAGGATAATGGCATAGTGTTAATGTAGTTTCTACATGTAGTGAATTCACCCTGGCAGGAATACAGGTATCCAGTCAAGTTGGGTCTGTGGGAAATTGTCACCAAATCAAGAAGTTCTACTTTGTGAGATGGGTTCCAACTGTGTGGCTTAGGCTGGCCTTGAAACCCTCATCTCCAGTGACTGCCTTAGCATTCTGAGTATGACCACAGATTCGAGGTACCACTTCCAGCTAAAGAAGAAATTGCTAAGTTCAGAAGAAGAAGCTGGTCACCAGGAAGTTCTGGTTGGTTAGCCCTATTGGAAGGGAGAGTTTGATAATTTTGACATGTCTTCTAAAAGCATAAATGAGAATCACAATTCCCAGTCACCCAAGTGAGCTAGACATGCTCTATGGAACACTGGTCTTACAATGTCAGAATCCAGGAGACTCAGGCTGGAGGAGTTCTGTCTCTGTCTTGTTGCTATATATTATTGCCATGTTGGAAATAGGGGTTATCTTTCTGTTACAGCAAGACTCCCAGGAAAGGGAAGAAACCAAGGATGAGGAAGAGGAGGAGGAGGAGGAGGAGGAGGAAGAGGGTATGGAGGAATCTGAGGTTGAAGACCTACTGGAGAACAATTGGAACATTCTGCAGTTTTTGCCACAGGCAGCCTCTTGCCAGAGCTACTTCCTCATGATTGTCTCAGGTGAGTCAAGCTGAAGCGGGACAACCAGCTGAGTTATATTAAAAATGGTTCTGTCTCTTTGTTGTGGAGAGGAAAATTGTTGGAAATTTCAACTTGGTGGAATTGCTGTTTTCTTTACCTGTTCCAGCATTAGGAACTGAGGACAGATGATAAAAGGGCTCTCTGTCTTCTCTCTAGACCTTTTAAGCAGCTGCCCCTACGGTGTTTCCAGTTCTATTTCTAGTAGGTTGATGGCTAACATCCCTGGGAACATGTGCATGCACATGCAGTAATAAAGCTGGCCTCTGGGGTTTCGCTAACTAGAAAACTCTTATACCTTGAAAGTATTTGTAGACATGGTTGTCATGTTCAGTAAGCATAAAACTTAGAGTGTTTTTGTAATTCACTGCCACTCGTAAAAACAGAAAAACTGAGGGTGAACATGGTCATTAAATTGTTGGCAAGTAAATAGGACTTCTCATACACCCCACAGGTCTGTACCAACAGGTGGTTTTGTTGTCATTGCTTATGTCCTTGTCTACTTCTTTTGAGTCTTCACCTTTGCAAGTTGTCTCAAGAAATACTCCAGGTTAGCCAGGTAGTAGTGACATAATGCTTTTAATTCCAACACTCAGGGAGACAGAAGCAGGTAGATCTCTGTGTTTGAGGCCAGTCTTAGTCTACAGAGCAAGTTCTAGGACAGCTAGAGATATACAGAGAAACCCTGTCTCAAAAAAAACCTTTTTAAAAAAAAAGAAGGAAGAAATAGTCCAGGTATGTGCGTTCAGATTTTAGGGGTACTGTCAGCATTTGCTGTTAAGGATCTATTTTCACACACTTGTTGTTCTATTTATTCCCTGATCATCTACATCAGTTGTTTTTTGTTTGTTTGGTTTGGTTTGGTTTGGTTGGGGGGGTTGTTTTGGTTTGTTTTGAGACAAGGTTTCTCAGTATAGCCCTTGCTGTCCTGGAACTTGCTCTATAGACTAGGCCTTAATCTCACAGAGTCTGTCTCTCGAGTATTGGGCACTGCCCGACTACAAGTTCCTTTCTTATATCCAATTTTCCAGTTCTCTCCTTGACTTTGGTCTCATCCAAAGACAGCAGATAAGTTATCACTAGCTATGGTATTTCAGATGTCTAACCATCTGGCCAGCCACAGGGCTCCTTCAAATTCTGGGGTATTTTTCAGCACATCACTGACTCTCAGGCCCTGTGACCTAATTCTGCCTCTCTGCAGCATACATCGTGGCTTTGTACCATAGCATGAAGAATGAATTGAGACACAGTGCTCCAAGCAGTACACCTATGAAGAGGAAGAGGGCTAGCCAGTTCTCCCAAGAGGCTAACGGGACAGCTGGAGCCCTTCCTGGTGAGCAGTCTCTGGTCACGGAAGAACCATGCTATGTGCCTGATTTCTGTGTGCCTCAGATGATACAGGCAAATGGGTAGGAGATACCCATTGCCAGCTGAATCTGCCCCTTAGCAATCTCTTTCCTAGGAATGATCACCTTCTCTCAAGATTATGTGGCAAATGAGCTCACTCAGAGCTTCTTCACCATCACTCAGAAAATTCAGAAGAAAGTCACAGGTTCTCGGAGCTCCACTGAGCCCTCAGAGATGTTCCCTGTCCTCCCTGGTTCACACTTACTGCTCAATAATCCTGCTCTGGAGTTCATCAAATATGTGTGCAAGGTGAGGGCAGATATAAATCCTTCAGTCATTCCATCATGATTTGCTGGTTACCTATCACATGCAACCATTGTTGAAGCATTTGGCCTCAGGTATTACAGGAGAAGCCCCACTGATGGGTCTGGACCTGGAACCAGGCAGAGGCTCTGGAGTAGGAAAGCTGGTGTGCTGGGAAAGTTATAGCAGGTGGAAGTAGAAGTTCATGGATCACCTGCCACCAGTGGGCCTGATGAGCCAGAACAGACCTCTGAGACCAAATGAGGTGACAGCTTGTTTTCTGGGAAAGGCAGCCCAGATGATATTACCAGTGACCATGTGGGGTCATTACTCAAAGCACTTACTGTTCATTGTGCTGTCTGAGCATCCCAGTGCTTCACTCTGAGGCTGAACATTGAATATCAAATGACTACACCTTAGGGTTTAAGATAGTGAGCTAGGAATATTTCTTCTCTACAAATACACTTTGGACAGTCACTGACCCACCTTTCCCAGAATACAAGCTGGGATGAACTGCACTTTGCAATCTGTAGTCCTTTTTAGCTCATCTCTGCACAAGTTTCCTGTCTGAACATGAGGGTATCCAGTTCCAGAGCCTTTTTCCACTGAGGAATGTTTACTCCTTTTTGGACTCTTTATTAGGCTGGGTATGATGGCTCACCTCTTCATTCCCAGCACTAGAGAAGACTGAGACACATAGGAAGGTCATAGTTTAAGGACAGCCTGTATCTTCAAAGGGCTGTAGAGTAAGACTCTTGTCTTTAAGGAAAAAAATAGCAAAAAAAACTTAATTGACTTTATTTTATCTGCTTTATTTTTTTGGATTCTGTATTTTTTCCATATTGGTGTGTTCATCTGCTAATACATGTAGAGGGTTTTTGTGTCCTTTCTCATGGTGGTTTGTCTGGTTTCAGTATTGAGGTGATGCTGACCTCCTAATATAAGTTACGGTGTCCTCCCTCTTTGGTTTCTGGAAGATATTGTGTAGAATCAATGTTTCTTACCTGAAATGTTTAATATATTCATCAGTGAAATCTCCACTCACTGTCAGAGAGTTGCCACTATAGAGAATCAGCTCTTCTTGAGGCTTCCAGATGGGAAGAGGAAGGGTTAAGATGATACTTGGAAATGAGCTTAAAAGAGGTATTTGGTCCAGCCAGAGTAGCAGAAAGGCCTGGGAACTACTTCCTAATGGGCTGTGGTCACCATAGGTATTGTCTCTGGACACAAACATCACAAATCAGGTGAATAAGCTGAACCGAGACCTACTACGCCTGATAGACGTTGGTGAATTCTCTGAGGAGGCGCAGTTCAGGAATCCCTGCCACTCCTATGTGCTCCCTGAGATGATTTGTTACAGCTGTAATTTCTGCCGAGACCTGGACCTATGCAAAGATTCCTCCTTCTCTCAGGTGAGCTCAGCTGGTGATCAGAACCTCTAAATGTCCAAAGTGGTTTGGGACATGTAGCCTAGCCTGTAGTATCCAACCTACTGCCCAAAGACTCACTTATGGATTAAAACAGGCCACCCCCAAGCCATCCCACCACAGCATGCTAGAAAATTGCCTTAAAAAGGTCTGATCATCACAAATAAAATGCTCAGGCAGCCAAGAGCAGTGATGGTTATGTTTGCCCCACCACTCCTCTGACTTTACACCAGCCCGATGTGCTATTGCCCAGGTGGGCCATGGCTACCACTCACACTGACTTCTCAGTCTTCCTCCCCACTCTCCCAGGATGGGGCCATCCTGCCTCAGTGGCTCTGCTCCAATTGTCAGGCCCCCTACGACTCAGCTTCCATTGAGTCAGCCTTGGTGGAAGCCCTCCAGAGGAAACTGATGGCCTTCACCCTGCAGGACCTGGTGAGCTCCCCAGTCTACCCCAGAGTTTCCAGACACTATCAGCATTTCAGCGAAAATAAAAGCATACTTGGGTCCTGAGTCTTGCCTCCAAGGCACTGCTCCAGGAGTCAGTCTTCATCCATGCAACTAGCCCACTGATTCTGTCCACATCTATTGGTACCTTCTAAGGGCACTTTCTTCCATCCAATGGAAGGAGATAGACAATAGACAGAAAACTCTGTCAGTGGTAGAGTACAAGAGCAGAGCAGAGAAAGCTTTGGCAGCACCTTATGAGCACCTGAGCAAAGTCTGTGGGTATATCTCTGGGCAACTGTTGGGACAGAACCAGCTGGGACATGGGACACCCCCAGACCTTGGTAATCCAGGTTGGGGATACCCACATCAAAGAGGAAGGAGCTGGCAAGATTTATTCCTTGCATTTCATCAAGGCACTGAGTCCTGATGTGACTGCAGTATGGAAATCAACTTGCCAATGTTTCCATGAGGCATCCTTCCTCAACAAGGCTAAAAAGCTGCAGATAGGATCCAATGTGATGATGGTTTGAGCCATGATCAGTGGTCCTGCTTCCTTGTTTCAGGTATGCCTGAAGTGCCGTGGTATGAAAGAGACCCATATGCCTGTGTACTGCAGCTGTGCAGGAGACTTTGTTCTTACCATCCACACTGAGGTGGGCCATTCTCACAGACACACTGGGTCATTTGCCCCTCCTGTCTGAGTAGGACCCAGAGTCATTGTGTCTCTTTGTCCCTACAGGTCTTCATGGAACAGATTAGAATTTTCAAGAACATTGCCAAGCACTACAATATGTCATACCTCCAGGAGACCATAGAATGGCTGCTCCAAACAAGTCCTTAAGCCTGGGCTTAAAACACCTTGTTATCCCATAGCGGGTATCTTAATGCCTGCTCCAGATGCCTGAACCACTGACCACCTGATTTTTCTAATCTCATGACCACAGTCTGGGAAGACCAGAGAAAATACTTCCAAAAAGTCTCAAGGTGTCATAAACAAGCATGAGCACGGAGTGCCTCTGTCCTCAATGGTTGTCTTCTAAATAAACATGTTTTGAAGCTTCTGCTTTCTGCTCCCATACCAGCCCTTTCTCCTGCCTCCTGGCCTGAGCCTGAGATAGGTTCTGAGCTGTGGTAGGGGTGTAAGCAGGGAGGATGGAGACCAACAGAGTCTTGTGCATTTTCACACAAATGGGCCTTTTCCTCAGCTCCATGAGAGTACAATTTGAGCTACTTTCTGAGAAGTCCAGGTCCTAAACATGTAGAGACCCAGGAATTTTGCTTCAGAGCAAAGTCTGAAGAGGGTTGTCACTCAGTGTCTTAAGTGAGACCTGGGGCTCTGTCTTGAGATGGGCTAAGATGGGCCTGAAAGGTAGAACATCTCTGAACTACCTAGTCTGTGTGGACTACAGCAAGTACCTCATAAGCCTAAGGCCCACAAGGGTTTTTAAACATTTATCATAAACTTGAACACCCTGTTTAAGACAGATTTTAGAAAAATGCCTTCTCACATTTTAGGCTTAACTGTTGAGGGAACAAGGAAAATGAGGGGAAATAGTCATGAGGTTTCAGAGAAATCTGTTGAGGACTTGTACTCAGTCATCACTTGCCCCTCAGGACGTCAAAGACCCGCAACACTGAAGCTGGCACCCTTAAAGGGGAAGCTTAATCTCTAACCTTTTTAAGAATATGATGCTCTCAGCACTGCAAAGTGGTGGAATAAGTAGCTACTATTCTATACTGACACTGACCCATCTGCTAGATGAGCAGAGCCTTTCATTAGTCTCAGGAAATTAGAGAACTCATGCATCTCACTATACTAAATGCAGCCTTTGTCTACTGCTTCTTTCTGGTCCAGGCCAGTTTACCAGGGCAATAGCTAAAGTGTCAAACTCAGAAACCCAAAATAATAGAAGCCCGACAGGGAGATGAGAAACCTTACTGAACTTATGTGTATGAATATTTTGTTTGCATGTATGTATATGTACTATATGTATTCCTGGCACCCACAGAGTTCAGAAAAAAGCATTGGTTCCCCCTGGAACTAAAGTTATAGATGGTAATGAGCCACTATGTGGGTGCTTAGAACCAAATCCTAACCTCTGAAAGAGCAGCAAGTTATCCTAGCTGCTTAGCCACCTCTCCAGCCTCCTATAGTTGCCACTTCTTAGCTTACTGTTTTGTATTTGCACAGGGAGCCTCAGTCTCTGAAAGGAAAGTTTAATATCTAGCATCTGTCCATCAAGAACTTGTCTAAACCTTAATGAGCTCGGGTTGTCTGTAGGGAGAAACCTGATACCTACTTGATCCTCCTTGTTTGGGATGTGGACTGAGTTGGCAGTGCTGGGACGTTCTGAATGGAAATCAAATCAAATTAGGGAGATGGTTAACTATGCTTCCTGGTCTCTGGGCCCAAGAGGCATTGGCTTGTTTCCCAGCAGAGCCATCCTATAGCATTACAGAATAGGTCAGTGCCACCATAGATACCACCCAGCCTGGGTTCACTTGGAGGTCAGTTTAGGAATTCTGAAATAGAAGACTGCATCTCTGACCCTGGATGTTAAGCTGTAGCTAAAGACTCAACTGGAAAGGGCAGTTTGTCTCAAACTAAAACTGGATATCTTATAAGCCAAACATGGAGGAAGTTAAACATATTTGGTGGACTGTGGAATCCATGACCAAGGAAGGGAAGGTATGGAAGGCTCTGAGGGTACTGAGAACATCCTATAAACACTTGGTATGACAACTAGAGGCACACACAAGCATACTATCTTCAGGTAATGTGGGCAGAAACTGAAGGGTCTCTGCTAGGTCTTTGGCCATTCTGGCACTTGGTGTGCCAGAATGGCACTTGGTCTGAGCTAGGATACCTTCTGGTGGCATTGAACATAGACATAGCCACCAAGGAACCAAGATACAGGCTTTGCCTAACCAATCACTCCCCTAATAGCAAAAGATACAGTAACTAGATTACCCCAGGCCCTGATGATAGTGTTGGCTTTGTCAACCTGCTCACTATCCCCATCCCATTCCAGGGATTCTGAATATAGCCTTGGTTCCCTAGGCAGGTGTGCCTATACTCTAAACCCAAGCTGGTTAACCAGCCTCAGAATGCAGGCAAACTCAGAATTCAGGGATCCTGGGAAGAGGACTGACCCTTATATTCCTAAGTCCACAGCTACTCTCAAAAAATTGAGGCCAGAAAGCTCATCATTTTTATTGGGCTCAGCATGCTATGACTTCTAAAGGAGGGCTTAGAATTACAAAACAAGAGGACTTAGCTCTGATTTTGGGTCCCAGAAGGCTGTGCAAAAATATGGTCATGGAAGGGAGGGATAAGGGGTTCTATGAGGAATTTGGTTGGGAAAGAAGATGGAAGGAACCCAGTTCTTCCCATAAGCCTTAGGAAGTGGAAGAGTGTAAGCCTGAGCCAGAACAAGGGTCTGTCCTCTTGCACAGGTGTGTCGTTTCTCAGTCACATGGACATGGCTTGGCTACTGCAGAATACAGATCCTCACTAGGGCTGCCAAAGCAGCTGAGGCTGTCTCTGCCCTCCCAGATCCAGGTCTGCAGCTTAGTGAAGATGAGATCAGAGTTGAGCCAAACCTTTGTGGTCCGTGGATGTGGAATCCTGTTGGGAAGGCTCAGGAACAGGAAGCCTTTGTCCCACGTGCTGGTCAAGAGTGTCCACCACCTGCTCAGTCAGAGCAGAGATGGAACAAGGCCTAGGAGGCTGGACAGCCAGCGGTAGCTCTGCCCCTTCTCCAAAAGTTGGCCCTCCATCTGATGGATCCTGGGAGTAGTTACTAGGTGGGGGAGGGACCTGACCCAAGACAAGGGCAAGGGTCACAGGCCAGCTACTTGAGGTATGCCTTGGAGTACGCACCTTGTCGAACTTCTTATGGCTATAGAGCTTGTTTTTGTTCATGAATGTTAACAAAATCCAGTCACACAGAAAGGAGCCCTGAAGTCAGCAGACACCACTGGGTAAGGGCATATCAGACACCCCCTAACCCACCCTGGCCCCCAAGTGAATTTCTTACCACCCCAATGGAGGTCAGAGCAGTGGCCAGATTGATGATGGTAGGAATGAGACTGAATTTCCCTGCCTGTAGAGAACAGGCTTGCATTTAGTTAGACCATCATAGGCTGCTGTGGCAAAAGTGGAGCTTGAGGGTAAGGTGCTGTAAGGGACATGGTGCTGGACAAGCTCAGGCCTAGGTGAAACCCTTCAGCTGTGCGTACCTGCCCATGCACGATAACATCAATTCGAATCCCATAGGCTTTGATGAGAGTTCGAGTGGTGGTGGTGGTATTTATCTTGTAATACTTGGCAAACCTAAGGTTAAGTAAACCAAAAGCAGTGTCCAAGCTGTTAGACTGAGTGTGCACAATCATCTTCCTCTCTTTAGGACTGCTTTTGTTAGAATTGTAGTCAAAGCAGATACTACTGCATATCATGAGCCCAGGCAGTCACAGAAAAAAGTACCTGAAGTTATAGCCTGAGGAGGCAGACTCATACTTGGGGTCAAGCCTCCGGAAAGAGTATTTGGGGTTGCACTCTGATTCAGATAAGTCCAGGTCACAGTCCCAGTTGATGATGACTCCAATAACACCACCCTGCAGAAAAATGAGCCAAGGAGCATTGAGGGACTTAGAGCAGAAAACCCTCAAAGGGAGATGGTTCAGCTCAGAGACAAAGGTCCAGGGAACAAGTGACTGACTTTGAAGGCATAAAGAGGTACTGGCACCGACCATGGGACCAGGTGTCAATAATTGAGCAGGTGCATTCACAGGCCATGGTCACATTTCTCCCCTCTGCCTAAAACAGAGCCAAGGCTGGCCAAGACAGAGAAGGTAAAACTGACTGCAGTAAAACCTTTCCTGGGTAGCAGATGCTGACACCCAGCTTCACTGTCCCCACACCCTTCCTCACCTTGTGTGCCAGTTCTGTGAAGTTCTCCCCTGCCTGCTCTACAATGAAGCCTAGCCTGAAGATGGGGCAGTACGGGTCAGAGTCCTGATCAAACGTGCAGTGCTTCAGGTAGTCATTCTTCTGGCTTGCAATGTTGCCCCTAAGGAATGGCAAAAGACACAGACCTGCACTCTAAACATCTGGTTCCCAGCACATGCCTCCACACTACCCAGGCACTGTATTTGATATTACTCTGCCCCTCAGACTCACTTGGAGAACTTGAACTTGGGGTAGCGGATGTTGTTCTTGATGAGGATGGTGAAATTTGGTGCCATTTTACCCAGAAATTGGCTGCAAAGGTACAGACAGGGTCTCGTTTCCCCACAAAGCCCAAGAGAGGACACACTGTCTCTCTCCTCCCTTCCAGCTCTTCTGATCTTCATCGGTAAGGACAAAGGAAATTAGTAGTGCATACTTGTCAGAAGTTCCATCCTCAACCGGGCACCAGGCTGACACCTCGCAGGTCTTGGAGTACCCATGGTAATAGGGTACACAGCGCCCTGTCCGAATCCCTACAGGGCAAACACTGGTTAAGTGGCTGGTGTCAGTGCTAATACTCCCCTCCACTCCGCCACCTTCTCCACTGTCCCTGGTGCATACTGACCATTGCCTTGCATGTCCAGCTGCCCGGCAACGCAGTCTTCATCTGAATGGCAGGTGGAACTGTGAACCCTCATGCTCTAGAGTTGAGACTGTAGGTCAGAGTGTAGACTCTGTAACTGGCCTAGGGTTTCCCAGACCACCCTGTACCCGTCTCACCTCTGGGCATATTCCCGGGGTCTGGGAAGGTGTCACCTCCATCCTGGTGATGATGCTGACCACACTGCCCCCCTGGGTGCAGAAATAAAAGTGCGGTGGGCAGGTCAGCTCACTCAGACTAGTCATACCGCTGAGGAGTTTCGGGCCTGGGGCAGGAAGCACCGCACCTCCGGGGGCTTTACGTATTCCTCAACGTCCCACACTTTGTGCTCCGATATGGTGATCCCCTTGACTTTGGTGATGATGGAGCTCTCCGGACCCGTCTCGCTATCCTGGTAGCTTTTCTGCACTATGAACACGTACCTGCAGGACAGGGCGGTGCCGGCTCCGGCTCCTGAGGCAACCCTGAAGAGAGCAGGGCGTCCCTCTCCTGGGGCCCTAAGGGCTCCCGCGCATGCCCCCAGCTAAGGATCCCCTTCCACCCGATTGCCCACCATGCCCCGGCCAGCGCACCACACGAAGTAAAGCAGGATGAGCAGCTGCACCATGCGGTGCACGAACCCCAGGCGTCGGTTCCGCACCACGATCACCTTGGGCGTCTCGTAGTCCCAGAACGCTGACCAGCAGCCCCGGGCCAAGCGCCAGACCATGGCCGCCCCCGCGGGAAGCCGGGGCTGTGTAGCGGCCATGGTCCAAACAGCTCGGTTCACCAGAGAGAGCTGCCTGAGGGCCTCGCACCCCTGGTGCTCTCCTGGGCGGTCCGGGGGTGTGGCCTCTTGCCCCGCCCAGTGACAGTAGCAGTCCAGTCCTTTTTCAAAGCTTGATGGAGTTGTGTATGTGTATACCCGTCTCCCTGAAAGCTGCAGGTGCGGCCTGGTGAGGCTTAGAGTGCATCCTGGTGGATGATGGATCGTACTCCAGTTTGGTGCCAAGGAGAGTTTGGCCAGCCAGGAGAGCCCGGGGTGGGCGCCTAAAGAGCTCCAAGAAAAAAATGCCATGCTGGGAGAGCGCAGCCCTATCTCTCCAGCTCCACATTTAAAGCTCAAGACAGGACCCCACCCGGGGGCGGAGGGCTGACACGTAACATTGTACTGTAATTTCATTTCCCACCTGATGAGATCTCTGTGCCCAGGTTATTTGAAGCAAATACCAAACATCTTAGTATGTCAGTCACAGAAAGATGATTTTAAGCCACCTTCTTTCATGGAAATAAGTTGCACTTCGTATGTAAACAACCCAGTGAGTACATGTGGTGCAGGCCCTTCACTAGACAACACAAAACGCTCTCTACCTCAAAATAAGACCCTATCTATGAAGCAGCTATTCTGCTCCCCATCCTAAACTCTGACCCATACTAGTCTTCATGTCTCAATGGATTTTTCTATGAGATACAATACTTATGTCTGATTTTACCACTTCAGAGTGAGACCAGAAATAATTCCATCCTATTGGTAGACCTGAATATGTAGGTTGCCCTCATCTCTTTGCTATTGTTAATAGTAGAGTTGAGGAAATGTGCATATTTGAACCATTTGGTTAAATCTGACCAGTGCCATAGCAAAGGAAACTCAGTTTAGAACAAACAACTGAGTGCATAATTTTAGAGAATGTTTTATAACAAAAGGCTGGATCTTAGCCTATCTCAGACCACTAATTGCCCAGATCCCTTACCACCTGAAATCATCAAGTTGGTTACGTACCTCCTGTTTTCCACCAAGGACCTCCACTGATCTTGATGCCATGATTTGTGAGTCATCCTTTCTCAACTAAAGCCTGATTTAATTTGCCTAAGGCTGAACATCGTAAGTACATTTTATGTACACATTAAGTATACATAGTCAATCATAAAGAAGTAACAAGGAGTGCTGGAGTACCTCAGGGTAGTTTAGTAGTGGGGCACTTGCCTAATGTTTGTGAGTCCCTGGGTTCAGTCCCCCAAACCACATACACACATGGTGTGGGAAATCCTTCTGTATATGTATTGCTTTTATTGGTTGATAAAGAAGCTGCTTTCAGCCAATGGCTTAACAGACTATAGGGGGGCTGGAAAAGACATATATA
>LOJH01012649.1:0-11964 GCA_001685095.1 Ellobius talpinus
GTGGAAAATTTTTTAATAACAATAAAAAAGTGTCTGAAATAAAAAAAAAGATAATCTTCAACACTTAAAAAAAAAAAGATTTATTTATTATATATACAGTGTTTGGCCTGCATGTATGCCTGCAGGCCATAAGAGGGTACCAGATCTCATTACAGATGTGTGTGAGTCACCATATTGTTGCTGGGAATTGAACTCAGGACCTTTGGAAGAGCAGCCAATGCTCTTAACCGCTGATCCATTTCTTCACCCCAAGAGTTATCTTATTATCTCAGAGTGGTGGTGTATGCCTTTAGCCCCAGTACTGGGTGTAAGTACACCAGAGGCAGGAAGATCTCTGTGAGTCAGAGGCCTGCCTAGTCTAAATAGTGAATTCCAGGACAGCTGAGCTACGTAGAGACCCTGCCATTAAAAAAAAAGTTGCTTTATTATGGCATATTACTAAAATTTTATGTCACAGGATCTGAACTTTAAAACAGCAAAGCTGTAGCTTAGGTAGTGGGGAATGCTTCAAAATGAAAGAAGAAAAAAAAAGGGGGTAAGTCTGGTTATAAAACTAAGAGAAAAAAGTGAGGCTAAAAATGTAGCAAACATAGCTTACAACCATCACTACATAGCTGAGATACTCAGCATGAAAAGAGTGTAAGATAAATGAAGTCCAGCAAAGTGGGTTAAAATTCTGAAGCTTTCCTAACAGAATAGAACTCTTTGAGGCAGACAGAGCTGACCCAAAGGAGAGTGCAGCCTACTTGTTTTATGATCGCAGATGAGTGTCAATAAAGGGAATTATCATTCAGCAATGCTCACTGTCTATCACATGCCAGACATTGTTTCAGAAACTAGGGTAATGCAGCAAACAAAACAGAAAAACCCTGTCTTTTATGGAGCTAATAGAGTAAGAAGAAACAGAAATACACAAAAATCAATAAGCAAAATAATGGTATTGGTTATAGTCTATGAAAAGAAAAAGAAAGCATGAAGCAAAGAAATGATGACCACAGAATGTGTATATTACTAGAAAAACAGAACACCGTGCTTTTGTCAGGAAATGAACATGCTAGTTTCCTCTTTCTGGCTTCTCTCACATGTCCCTGGAATTCTAAGCACTCCAATGGTTCTGAACTGGTTATGGAATAATCTAAGGCAAAACTATGAGGTTAGGCTACAAGTCTTGGTGTCAGAATACTAGTGGATTTTCTTATGAACATCATAACCACCTGACAGACAGCAACTGTTTTATTAAATACATAACTTTTTTTGAGACAAAGTCTTCTGTGTTCCACGCTGGCCTCAAAGTTTTGTATTTTATAACTCAGGATGGCCCTCAACTCCTGATCCTCCCGTCTATACCTCCCCAAATGTTAGTACTACAGGAACATAACACACTTCTGTTTATGGGGTGCTAGGATTTGAATCCAGGGTTTCATATGTGCCAGGCAATTGAGCCCCAGCTCCAGCTCCTTATTAAAGATTCTTGAAAATAACAACTATTTTACACACAAATAATTTTAGAGCTGTGTGCTTTCCAGGATTTCCAGCACTGGTAAGAGTGAGGTAGGACTGAGAGTTCAAGGCCAAGTTATAGACTACATAGGAAGATACACACACACACACACACACACCTAATAGTGATTTCATAACTATCTGAGTGGACAGTGTTTTGTTAGGGCAAGTTTGGAGGGTAAACAAAACAATGCTTTGTTCATTCTTTGGTGAGCACAAGATACAGACGTAGCTCTCATTACTGTCAGACTTTCCCATGTGTAGTCAAAGAAGGTAACATCTTCATCTGTGTTTTAATTTTAATGACCTCCATTAGAAGTCTGGCAGATGAAAAGAAATTGTAGCTAACTGTAATCCTAACAAACTCAGTAGCGCTAATATGTACTAATACAATGGAAAAAAAATTGGGCCGGAAGTGAAAGGTTTGTAGTGTGAAAACATTAAGCAGAATATAACAATCCTTTTACTACAATTCTAAGCAAGAACTCTTCAGTTAGTAGTCAGCATGTCACTTAACAGTCATCAGTGTTGTTCAAATCAGTACCTTACAACAGAAAACTCCAGACAACTTGAAAGTTGTTACCTACTAAAATACTACACACTACATGACTTGCTGGTCAAACAGTTTTGGATTATTTTATGTCTCATAAAATGTCTACTAGCTTTCTTTTTTCAAACATTCAGCCCATAGTGTCTCATGCCTTTGACCCCAGCACTCAGGAGGCAGAGGCAGGCAGACTGCTATGAGTTCCAGATCAGCCAGGGCCACAGTTACCCTGTCTCAAAAAACAAAATAAACACAAGTAAACATATACCTTGCAATGTTTCATATACACTTAGATCTTCATGAAAAAATTTCATGAGTAGGGTATGGTGCACGCATATGGGATCCCACACTTGAGAGCAGTAAGATTAGGAGTAGAGGACAGCTTGTGTTATTAAAAACACAAAAATAAACAAAACACAAAACACAACAACAAAACGGGGGGGCTGGAAAGACGGTTCTGTAGCTAAGAGCAATTTTTTGGGCAGAGGACCTGGGTTCAGTTCCTAGCACCCACATGGTGACCATTTAAAACTCCAATTTCAGGGGATTGGTCCAATGCCCTTTTCTGGCCTCTGTGGCATCAGGCATACATACAAGCAAAATACTCACACATATTAAAATAAGAAGACGACATGCCTATGCCTTTAATCCCAGCACTAGAAGAGTAAATGTAGACGAATCTCTATGAATTCAAGGCCAGCCTGGTCTACACAGTAAGCTAGGGTGACATAGTGAGACTGTCTTAATTAAAGTAAATCATTGCAAGTAGTTTCTAAATTAGCTTTTCCAACATTGGGACTCAATATTCACATTCATTTTAAGAGTTCAAAATATGCCAGGCAGTGGTGGCGCAAGCCTTTAATCCCAGCACTTGGGAGGCAAAGGCAGGCGGATCTCTATGAGTTTGAGGTCAACCTGGTCTACAGAGTGAGTCCAGGACAGCTAGGGCTATTACATAGAGAAACAGGGACTCAAAAAACCCAAGAGTTCGAAACACTCAAAAGTATGGTGTTGCTTTATCAAGCAAAGATGAGTAAATATTATATAGATTTATTATGCTGTCATTTAGTCACTCTAAGTTTCCTACCGTTCCCAAACAAAAAATTCCTATTAAAAGATGCTGGGGAGCCGGGCCATGGTGGTGCATACCTTTAATCCCAGATTCAGGAGGCAGAGGCAGCCGGCTCTCTGAGAGTTTGAGGCCAGTCTGGTCTACTGTTGGGGAATATTATTATAAGTGTGTAACTTTTGTTTATGCTGCATTTGTTTAACTCTGTGAAGCTGTCATTCTTTGCCTGTCTAAAATACCTGATGGTCCTAATAAAGAACTAAATGGCCAATAGCAAGGCAGGATCAAGGATAGGCAGGGCTGGCAGGCATAGCATAAATAGGAGGAGAAACAAGGAGCAATAGAGCAGCAAGAAAACGAGGGGAGAACATCAGGGGCACCCACCCACCCATGGAGAAAGAAGTAAAGGTATAAGGTATAGTAAAGTAAAGGTATACAGAAACAGAGAAAGATAAAAGTCCAGAGGCAAAAGGTAGTCAGGATAATTTAAGTCAAAAGTTGGCTAGAAACAAGCCAAGCTAAGGCCAGGTAATTTTAAGTAAGAATAAGCTTCTGTGTGAGATTTATTTGGGAGCTGGGTGGGGGTCCCTCAAAAAGCCAAAGAGTAAAACATCACACAACAGTCTACAGAGTCAGTTCCAGGACAGTCAAAACTGTTACATAGAGAAACCCTGTCTCAAAACAACAACAACAACAACAAAACAAACAAAGATGCTGGGCAGTTGGGTGGTGGCTGCGCATGCCTTTAATTCCAGCACTCAGGAGGCAGAGGCAGATCTCTGTGAATTGGAGGCTGGCCTGGTCTACAAAGCGAGTTCCAGGACAGCCAGGGCTGTCACACAGAGAAACCCTGTCTTGAAAACCCAAACCCAAACCAAACCAAACCTAAAGATGCTGGGGAGATGCCTCAGTGGTAGGAGCACTTACCAGCATGAGAACCTAAATTCAAATCCCTACCATCTATCTGCATGCCTGGGACCCCAGCATTGTAGAACAAAGACAAGCAGGTTCTTGTGGCTTTATGTCCTCCTATAGCCTCTATGAACACTTGCACACAAATGTACGCACAAATAAATATATCAGTTCAGTCTGTAGTGTCTGTCACGCAAACACAAGGACTCGAGTTTGGGTCCCAGAAACTCCAGTTTAAAAAAAGTCGGGCACAGGGGTGAACACCAGTAATCACAGTACTGAGGATACAGTTACGTAGATCTCTGGAACTCACTGGTCAGTTGGCCTAGCATAATCAGCAAGTTCCAGGTCAACTGAAACACCAAATCTCAAAAATCCAAGGTGAGCAGGTCCTGAGAAACATCACAGTTGTCTTCTCATTTGCAAACATGTGCAACCACCTACACACCCGCCCCTGCACACACGAAGTACTGTATAAAGGTGGGCAAACTGCTCAATCTCACATAAAAACTTTCCTGACACAGACTACAGGCTATGCCTTTTATTAGAGGGCAATATGCAATGCTGAGGTGATAGACATGTGCCACCACAGCTGACTTTAAAGAGCTTTCTGTTCAGTTCTAAATTTTGGATAGTGAAAAACCTCTACATCACTTGGTCTAGGCCAAATAGTATTTTTAACTTCTGCTTTTGTTTTATTTTTTTGTTTTTTGTTTTTTGAAACAGGGTTTCTCCATGTCACAGCCCTAGCTGTCCTGGAACTAGCTCTTATAGACCAGGCTGGCCTCAAACTTAGAGATCCGCCTGCCTCTGCCTCCCGAGTGCTGGGATTCTGTTAGGTGCTATGTGAATGAAGATGTTTAAAATGTGTACAACAAAAGATAAGCCAAGGCTGAAAATCAAAGAGGTTTCCTGAACAAAATGTTTCTGCAAACCACATTCATCACCAAGGATAAAAAGTGTATCTTAACTCAGTGTATAAGTAGCAGCATGATTTAATAACCTAGCATAAAAACAGCCTTGGGCACAACCTTTATAATTCTTTTTAATCCGTAGGGCAACTATTATCTTTTTTGTTTTGTTTTGCTTTTTCTAGACAAGTTTCTCTCTGTGTAGCCTTGGCTGTTCTGAAACTTGCTAGGATTAAAGGCATGTTGTGCCACCACTGCTGAACTATAGGAGCTTTTTATAAGAAAAAAATAAAAAAGAATATTAAACCTCCTTTGAGACAATGTCTTCCTACACAGCCCTGGCTAGCCTGGAACTCATTTTGCAGAGGAGGCTGTTCCCAAACTAAGAGAACCAACTGTCTCTGCCCCGAGAGCTGGGATTAAAGTGTGTATCATCATGGATTTCTGGAGCTGTGTCTTTTGTTCACTAACTCAGAATCTCTAAGGACAGAGCCCAGGCTCTGTTCTCTAGACCCCATAGCCACTACTTAGGCACATCTGGCAAATTTTAGGGAGCAGAATGATCAGAGCTGCACTTCAGAGCTCCAGTCCTATAAGTCACAGGTGGCTACTCTTCATTGTTCATCGTTTTGTCCAGGAGCACAATGACACAGTAGAAGAGGAGCAGGGGTGGAGCTTAATAGTAAAGGTCTTGCAGAGCATGTGCTCGGTTCTGGGTCCCATTCCAGAATCACACGTAAAGGGGAAAAAGCCAATTCTGAGCCTATTTTTAAAAATACCATAACACTAAGTTTAAATGCAATAAGGCAAAACTCCACTTGACTAGAGAGTCTGGCATGGGAATTGACTGAGGAGGGTTTTCTAGAATTAGAATATTTTATAAGATGAGGATTAAAAAAGTAACACAATTAAAAACTTTAAGCGAACTCAACATATACACCAAATGAATATATCTGAACTGTAAAATCCCTTACAGCTTACGCTATTCTTCAACAATATTTTCTCTACATTTTTCCAATCATATGGTCCACTCAGACAGCTTACAAAGAATAAAAGCCTACTACTTCTCTATGTAAATGGGCTACCTTAACCACTGAAAACATGTAATCTAACCAAAAAGCATCTTAGATAGACTGTGAAGAGTTCTTCCTAAAAAGGATGAATAGCTTAAACTAATGTTATGATTACCACTTAATTCCCCTCTGACTCAGGAATTCTATTGTTTTAATTAAAGGGCTACTCTCAACATAGAAAACTACACACATTAGCAAAGGGGTGCCAGCCTGCAGTAACCACCAAGTCATTCTTTCACATAAATAGTATGTATGTCAATACAAGGGAAGCTTGAAATATTCAGGTATAGGTTTTCCTACACTTGAATTTTCTTATGTTCACAAAACAAGAAGGCAAGACACATTACCGTGCACAACAGTACCAGCGACTTTCAGCCACAGCATCCAAAATAGGAAGTTAGCCAGCAGACAACTTTGCAGCCAAGCAAGATCCTAAACAAAAAGTCTCCTTTGTACAAAGAAAAATGTTTCACTTAATTTTTTTTTAGAAAAAGGCTGTAACTGGCAAAATGTTTTCCTCAATGCTTGCCCCAAAGTTCAGTGTTGTAAGTTCCTATTCCAGACACCCACTGCATCAATCAAAGTGAACACAAATGCCTGATGCAGTTCCACTTCCAGTCCTCAACGGTGGACAGAGCCCCTCTTTCCAATATTATTTCCATCTACTTAACCAAAACACTTTTCTAAATAAAATTTAAGTATTTTCTAGATCCACTCTCTTCAAAGCTAAAACCAAATTTCAGTTTGATTTTGTGTTTAATGGAGGGTCTCTCCCCCAAATGATAGCACATTTTATCACTAATAATGAGAATATGGTTAAAGTTACCTTTTTTTGCTCTCATGGTTTTTAACATCAACTTCAATATGACATCCTTAAAAAAACTTCTAAATCCTAAATGCAGCTTTTTATGATCATCTGTATCACAGATGCCGCAGTTACATGCAGGGATTTTGGAGTCCTTGATTTGTGTGACCCTGAGCTAGGAATCTCACCACTCTAAAGCTGCTCCACTGAGCTAATGCCTCCCCTCTACCACTGGCTGTGAAGATTAAAGATCTGCATAAAATACTAGCATGGTAAAGGCTCACTAAATATTAACCACATATAGTATATCTGCCTGTGTCTTATAACATATAGGAAGACACCATTAAAATTCATTCCTCATTTCTGAAAGGCTTAGGGAGTGCCTGAAGTTAAGGTCTGCTTGATGGAAAAGGGAGCCTGGAGGAAGAAGACTAAAAGGGTTTACTCTGGAGCACAAGTTAAGAAGGAACTGATTATTCCATAGGCATATTAACTATAAATATATTTATTAAAAAGTTTGATTTCCTAGGTTATGAAACATGTCTTTCATAAAAGTAAGTTAATAAATATAATTTATTTTGGAAAAACATTTTTATTCAATTAATGACATCTTTCTTTTCCTTTTTTGATACATGCACCTCCCTGAAACCTGATAATGGTAAAGAGATAATCTGCGTTTCAGTTTTAAAAATATAAACAATTTTTGTTATGCTGAGGACTGAACCTAGGTCTTTATATATGGCAACCACTGAGCTACAATCCCAGACCACAAATCATTCTTAAATCTAAAAATGTTCTACTTAATGATTGCTACAGTTTGGATAGATGAAAGTAGTGTGTTTTCCCCAAAACTAATGGGCCAAGAGATTAGTTGGGTTAATGACAGAGACTCAAAGTTCCTGCTGGTGGCAGCATTCAGAATGGCCTTCGTGAGACAGGACTGCTTCTAGTTTCAGGGTTTTGGTAACCAAACATATCAACTTCCTCTCCTTATTTTTAAAGATAGACTACAAACTTCCAATATTAGCTACCCTAGAGCACAACTAATCATTTACCAAGTGTTTCTTCACATGATGAAGAGTCTGGCCTCCAGACTAGCAGAGCTCCCCTTTTTAAATAATTTAACTTTATTTTATATGCACTAATGCAAAGGTATCAGATCCCCTGAAACTGAAGTTATATACACAGTTGTAAGCTGCCATGTGGGTGCTGGGAATTGAACCCAGATCCTCTAGAAGAACAGCCAGTGTTCTTAACTGCTGAGCCATCTCTCCAGCCCCCTGGACTGATTTTTGAATACTGTTTTTTGTTTTGTTTTGCAGGGTAATGTTACTAAAGAGGCTGGGCTGAAACACTGTTAGGGATATAGCACCATTAACTGCCTTTACAGTAAGACTCTTCTGAGTTTGCATGAGTCAAAATTCTTGGGTAAGCAGAAAGTAAACATGTATTTCAAAGGTCAATATTTGGCTCATAATATAGCAGAATTATGATTCTACTTATCTTAATATCATATAATTAAGGATACTATAAAAGAGTTAGGGGCTCTAATGCTATCTAACGCTATGACTTAAAACATTTCAAAAGATTTTTATTCTTTTTAACTTAAAAATATTTCTATTAATTTTATGGGCACAAGTGTTTTACATGCATATATGTAAGTTCACTTCATGCCTGCCGGGTGCCAGTGGGGACAGAAGTCACTGGGTCCCCCAGAACTGGATTTACAGACCATTATAATGGTTTATACATTGTCACATGGGTGCTGGGAACTAAACCATGGTCCTCTGCAAGAGCAGCTAGTACTCTTAACCACTGAGCCATCTCTCTCCAGACCTTAATTTTTAATTTTTGCAGTGCTGGTATCTAATTCAGGGCCTCAGTTATACTAGTCAAGTACCCTAAATTGAGCTACATCCCCGGCACTGTGATTTTATTATTTTATGGTCAAAGTCTTCTTAATGAATCAGCATCCAACCTACAGAAAATCCCAGCCAGAATAATGACTATTTCACATAGAACTTTTGAGATTTACCTAGTGGCTCTAATTATACATGTCACTACCACCACCCTCAGCACTCGGCTGACTGGTGCATGGAAGCCAAGTGTTGTACTAAGAGCGCCCCACTGACCAGTGTTTGGATTTAGTGCCACAGCACAAATGGAGTGCACTTTACTAGCCGCCCTCTCAATTCTTGGGAGGAGCTGTCACATTAACTTAAAATGACTTCCCCACTGGTAGACTTTTTTGTATGTGTGTGACTGGGTGGCTCTTGCTGTGCAATCCTGGATGGCTTGGAACTCTCAGGTGATCTTCCTGTCTCTGCCTTCAGAGTGCTAGGATTATAGGTGTGAACTACCACACTTGGATTTATTTATTTTTTTAAGTCACAGCTTAATTTCTAGAATAAGGAGCCTTAACTGCTACAAGTCAACTTACTTGTTTGGATATTCCTAAGGATCTGAAAGCAGCCTCACTGTTGGGATAAATTCCAGTCAGATTTACATTTAAAATCCTGTAGCTAGGATGTCATTTTGTAGGCCACTGGAAGCATACTCTCATACTGCTTTATAAACTCACTGCCCCTCTCTATCAATTATATGAATTTAAATTAATAGGCTAAGTGCATGCTGGTATTGAGAAGTCCCAAACTCTACAGACAAGCTTTAAAACTTTTTAAGATTTATTTTATTTCTAATTGTGTGTCTGTGTGGGGGAGTGGAGTGTGATGTTTATGTAGAGTGTAGTGCCTGTGGATGCTGGAAGGGGGTACTGGATCCCCTGAAGCTAGAAATACAGTAACACCCAATATAATTGCTGGTAATCAAACTTAGGGCCTCTGGAAGAGCAGCAAGACCTCTTAACTGCTGAGTTATCATTCCCAGTGCAATACACTTTTAACACTGTGTGTGTCTGTGTGTGAGAGACAATTCATATATGGTTATCAGAGGACAACTTATGGAAATTGATTTTTTTTCCTTCTACCATGTGGTCCTAAAGACTGAACTCAGATTATTAGGCCAGATGGAAGGCATCTTAACCTGCTGAGACATCTCAGCTGTAGGCTGCCATGTAGGTGCTGGGAATTGAACCCAGGTCCTCTAGAAGAACAGCCAGTGCACATAACTGCTGAGCTATCTTTCCAGTCCAGTTTTTAATTTTTTTAATTGTTTTTAAAATTTTTATATGCATTGGTGTTATGGCTGCCTGCATGTCTGTGTGAGCAGTTGGATCCCCTGGAATGGGAACTACAGACAGTTGTGAGCTGCCGTGTGGGTGCTGAGAATTGAATCCGGTCCTCTGGAAGAGCACACAAGTGCTCCTAACCACTGAGCCATCTCTCCAGCTCCAGTTTTTAAATTTTTTTTTTTGAAACAGGGTTTCTCTGTAGCTTTGGAGCCTGTCCTGGAACTAGCTCTTGTAGACCAGGCTGGCCTTGAACTCACAGAGATCCGCCTGCCTCAGCCTCCCCAGTGCTGGGATTAAAGGCGTGCGCCACCACCGCCTGGCTTCAGTTTTTAATTTTTTTATGTAATAGTCAAAAACTACATATAAAATTTATGGTGTATTAAATGGTTCACTTAGCCTCAATCAGGACCTACTGGTAACCTTTAAGTAGCAAAAGGATGGGCTAGTAACTATTTTCCATTTTGAGAGTTGTGGGGGCAATAAAAGATTTCCACCTCATCCTCAGTTACAGCCTCTTTCTTAACATTTTTCTTTTATTAATGTGCAAAAAAGAGTTAGGGACTTGCCTTGTGAGGTCGAAAATATAGATACAGGCTGAGAGGAGGAGGAAGAAACAAAGGAATCTGAAAGAAAATATACAGCATAAAAATTTGACAACCTTATACAGGAATCTTAACTTCAACTTTCTTTTTCTGGAGGTATTCCAGTGACTGTTTTCACTCACCTGCCAGTGACACCTCATTTCACTTCCAGGATGCACTTCTAAAAGTTTACCAAGTCAATCTCTTTTAGACAAACATTATCACCTTCGGGAGAAAAGAGGAAGTCCTACCATTTCACAATGGCTACAACCTCAAGAGCAGATTCTCCTCTCCTACCCTCTGGCAAAGTGGGTTTCTAAGTACTAATTGACACTTGCTTTAAATAATTTCCAACTACATTTTGAAGTATTAAGTAACTAAGATGACAGAGGTAGGTGGATCTCTGTGAGTTTGAGGCCGGTATAGTAACAAAGCAAGTTCCAGGACAGCCAAGGCTGTTGTTACACAGAGAAACACTTTCTCAAAAAGTCATTAAGATGAACACTTAGAAATATTCAACTGAGCCACGTGGTGGCGCACGCCTTTAATCCCAGTACTTGGGAGGCAGAGGCAGGTGGATCTCTGACAAAGCCAGCCTGGTTAACAGAGCAAGTTCCAGGATAGTCAGGGCTACACAGTGAAACTGTCTCAAAAATAAACAACAATAACCAGCCACCTGAGGCAAAACCTGACCCTTGACAAAAATCACAACTCACTGGAAAATAGGGCTAATATGAGAAATCTTTCATCTTTGAAAAATCACATCTTCCAATCTGTCAACATATAAAAAATGTAATGTATACATAACATCCCCATTTTATCTGCTCCATAAACATACCCTTTAACTAAGTAGTTAATGCTTTCAGGAGCCCATCCTACAAACAAGGCCTGTTTGTGTACAAGGATATGTGTGCAAGGATATCCAGTAAGGGAGCTGATTTTAAATACTAGAAATAATGTCCACCAGCAGATGACTAGTTAAAAAACAACATCTAAGCTGGAAGGTGCTCCCATGTGTTCAGTGCAACAAAAGGGACTAACAGAAGGGATTAATGGTCTGGGGTGAAACCCAAAATGGTAATGAAGCTCTGTAACCCCAGCATTTGGGAATTAAATGCAAGAGGGTCAGTTCAAGACAGCCTGGGGTACAGGAAAATCTGGCACCTCTGTCCCTGTATCTGTCTCTCACACACAGAGCCACGAATGGCGGAACACCTTTTAATCCCAGCATTCAAGAAGCAGATGCAAAGGCAGGCAGATCTTTTGAGTTGAGGCCAGTGTGGTCTATATAGAGGGCAGCAGGGTTACAGTGAGACAGTGTTTAAAGAAAAGAGAGAGAGAGAGAGAGAGAGAGAGAGAGAGAGAGAGAGAGAGAG
>LOJH01012650.1:11360-25419 GCA_001685095.1 Ellobius talpinus
AGGACCTTTGGAAGAGTAGCCAGTGCTCTTAACCTCTGAGCCATCTCTCCAGCCGCTTTCCTATAGTTTTTAAAAAGCATTTTATTTAGAGAGCTTGAGAGGAAAGAATCGCCTGTATGACGGTCATAAAAGCAGGCACCGAGGAAGAAGAATTCTGCCAGGCATTAAGACTCTCCAGGGTGCATTTCCCTGATGCATTTCCTCAGAGCACCCCTTCATACACAGACAGCCTGAGCCTGCACTGTGAAAGCTCCCATACATCAAGGCAGCTCTTTTCTGAGCGGGTTGGGTGTGGGGTAATACTATAGTACTCGTTGATATGTCTCCTCTTGTCATTCATATATCATCTTCTTCGAGACAGCATCTTACTCAGAAGCCTGAGCTGGCCTTGATGTCTTCACTTTCCTGTTTCAGCCTCCCGAATGTCGGGAGCATAGGCCTGTGTCATCCCAACACACCTTACAGAATAGCTTGTACACTCCTCATTCATTTGATGTACATGATCATGCAGAGATGTACAAAAACTTGATTAAAAAAAAAACCTGCCTTCTTTCTCCTCTATTCTTTTAGCTTGTTTCCTATAAATCATTAGCTTCCTTCTAACTTAAGATATATATATATATATAGATCTATATCTATCTATCTATCTATCTATATTTGATTTCACCAATCAAGTTTATTTGGGGATTTCAAATAAGACACCCAGTGGCTCATGGGAACTGAAGGTCAGTAAGTAAACACAAGAGGGTGGCGTCCCGGCACTGTGCTCCTTTTCTGGTGATGACTAAGCCCAGAGTCATGCTTAGAAACAGGCAAGAGGTGAAGGATGCCCGTTTAGGTTCACATTGGTTCTTATGTTCTGCAGAACTTTAACGCCTTCTAGGGACCAGAAAAGAGAAGTAGAGGAAGTAAGGAAGGCTGCTGGGCTGAAAAATGTCTCTGTGACCATGTTTCCTCCTGTTCCCACCGAGAAAGACCCAAGGAGACCCAGCAGGAGCTTTACAATGTCGATGCAGCAGAGAAGCCATGGCTTTGATTCCGGATGTTATCAGAATCCACCTTTAGCACTGCAGTCCTAAATGAACCTGGGTTTGTCCCGTGTCCTGAGTGTTCCAGAAAGGATCCATCATGAAAGTGACTCCAACAGGTGTTATGATCTATGCATAGGACCCAAAGGAACTATTGGTTTCTTCTGATAAGTTATGCATGCAAAATACAATAATGCCTTAAATATGACAAGATAAAAGTGAAATTCATGTTGAGGCCTCAACTCAATGAGTAAGAAAATGATTTTTAAAGCTGCAGGGAATCTAACAGTTAACCATTACATACAGATTCTAAAGAGCCAGGCTTAGTTGCTTCCATTATTATATGCTGCAGAGGTATGTATACTAATTTGTATGTGTTTAAGGGTTATTTTATTATTTTTAAGATTTTATTGCTTATTATTTAGTGTGTGTGTCTGTGTGTGTGTCTGTTTGTCTATGTGTCTGCATGTGTGTCTGTGTGTCTGTGTCTGTGTGTATCTGTTTGTCTATGTGTCTGCATGTGTGTGTCTGTGTGTGTGTCTGTTTGTCTATGTGTCTGCATGTTTGTGTCTGTGTGTATGTATGTCTGTGTGTCTGTGTCTATGTATCTGCGTGTGTGTGTGTCTGTGTATCTGTGTGTCTCTGTGTGTGTCTGTGTATATGTATGTCTGTGTGTCTGTGTGTCTATGTGTCTGCATGTATGTGTCTGTGTATCTGTGTGTCTCTGTGTGTGTCTGTGTGTGTGTCTGTGTGTGTCTGTGTGTGTCTGTGTGTCTGTGTGTGTCTGTGTGTGTCTGTGTGTGTGTCTGTGTGTGTCTGTGTGTGTCTGTGTGTCTGTGTATGTGTGTCCTGTGTGTGTGTCTGTGTGTGTGTCTGTGTCTATGTGTCTGTGTGTGTGTCCTATGTGTGTCTGTGTGTGTGTGTCTGTGTCTATGTGTCTGTGTGTGTGTCCTATGTGTGTGTCTGTGTGTGTGTCTGTGTCTATGTGTGCCACTGTGAGCATGTGCAGATCAGAGGACAGCTTGAAGGAGTTGGTTCCCTCCTTTCACCATGTGGGTCTCATGGTTGGAACTAAGGCTGTCAGGCTTGCAAGTGCCTTTGCCTTCTGAGTCACCTCGCCAACCCCGAATTATCATAAACTAATAGAGATTCTATTCCAAGAAGAGGCATTATTGACTTTTCTTTAGTTCAGGTTGATAGTTTCTTTCTGACAGGAAGAAGAAATTTTTCCAGCAGCAGACTAATTTCTTCACATGTTAGGACCCGGAGCAGAATTACCCTTGAATGCCTAAAGCCACCTTATATATCTGTCTGAAATGGGACATGGCAGTGCTTAATTAATAGTTGATACATAAATCCATCTACAAGGCAACCTGGGAGATTCCTAACAACTGAAGCCTCCTCTCAGCATCTTCTCTCACCGTCAGATGAGAGAAACATACAGCCTCAGATTCTATATGAACACAGAGTGTACGAGAGGTCTGTGGAATGAATAATCCAGTTGCCGGAACGCATACGTGGCTGTGAAATGCCGAGAAGACTGTGCAAAGGAGTCACTCCTGTTCAGTGCAGAGACATAGCTCGACAGCAGAACACACACCCAGAATGCATGAGGCCCTGGATTTGACCCCCAGCGCCACCTGTGGAAAAAGATGCTTTCTGATTCCAAACGGAGTCCTTGAGATAGCCAAAATATTTTCATATAGACTAATTCTTGGCCCTACACTTCCTCCTTGAGGTCGAGAGCTGCACCTGTCTTCCTTTTCCTTAGAAAGACACGCTCCTTGATGAACTGACATTAGAGTCCCAGAATTAGGCCACTGTAGGTTGGAAGCATCTAAGTGAGATGTCCTTTGCACTGTTGGGTGCCGAAAACTCAGTCCCTTTGCCAGATCCTATCAAGGTTCAGAGCAGTAGTCCAGCGCTTCCGGGCATGGTGTCCCCAGAGGGAAGGAGAGGGAAGATCCCCAAGGCTGGAGGAATTGCTTCTTTGGGTGAATATCTACAAGTTGTTCTGAAGTATGGTATGCTTTATTCTTGGTACTGTCTTTCAGAATGGCAGCTTCGATGGAACACAGACAACCGTAATTAAACATGAAATCATCGGCAGGGTGTAGCTGCGTCAGAAGCAGCACGGGAATTACCACATTCTCTCGGATGTGGTTGTCAAAAGCAGCACATTCACGGAGACAAACTCAGGACATGTTTCCTTTAGCAATCAGTTCTGCTGGTAAGGGAATTCAAAAGAGGAAATCTCTGGACTTCCTCGATGGGTTTTAAATTTATCAGTGATGCTTTTGGGGGATGTCACTTCCCACCATCCAAATCTAAACTAAGCAAAGAATCGATGGGTATAAAATTACTGTCTTGGGCAGAGGGGCTCCCACACAGACTATCAAAAGGACTTTGACAGCAAAAGAAACTCTTGGAGACTTTAGTATTCATGCAGATTTATTTTTCAAATGTATAAAATATGTCATATAAATATATATATGAGAAGAAGAAATATACTCTCGCCTTCCTAGCTCTATAATTTCATTCTCTCTAGATGTAGAATAGAGTTGATCAAGTTGCCAAACCAAACACGACACTTCACTGTGCCCAGCCAGTAGAATGATTTAATTCACTTTATTGGTCCTGCAGCCTAGAACTTATTAACCTTCCAGCTTCCTTGCCATTCTCAGCTGGGATGGCAAACAGCAAATGAACTCAGAATAATTAAAATAATCTTCTGTTTTCACTTCGGAATCATAAAAGGCATTTCGCCCAAAGAAGCCTCCCAAAAAATCAAGTCAAGAGACCCATGGGATAAAAGGGACACTTAATACACATGTTAATCATTTGCATATCAAATAAGACACTTTATCAGGAGGTAGACACACTTCCCCACAGTTGGGATTAAGTTCCCATATTAATGCATGCATTTGCTGTGGTTATTTCGGGAGGAAGACTTCATCCATCAATGCTCTCTGCCACTAAGTAAGGGACCTGTAACTGATCACCCCGACCTGTCAGCACCGACTACCTCATTACATAAAGAAAAATACTTAAAAGCCTCTTCGTCGTTTGCTTAGTATCTCAACTTCATGTTCAACATGTGGCATCTTTTGCAAAGTTCTTCAAAATAATGGTAACAAGCACTTTTAAGAATTAAAAATGAAAATAATTTTTTGATGTTCTCTGCTAATCTTGTGTGCATGTATCAGGGCATGCATGCAAGTGTGATTTTATCTGCAGAGAAGAAAAAAAGTAAGAGTAAAAAGCCCCAATGCAACTGATTTGATTTAAATATTTATATTTTGCATTAGTTCCAAAGAAGCAAAACATCAAAATCTTGGTTAGTCAAAATCTTGGCTTGAAACTCAAAGGTATTCTTCTCTGTAATCATTTGTAAAGGCTGAAAGATTTATATCATCCGAAGAGAAACCAGAGAATGAGGTAATATTTATAAAAATGCTTCTATTTTAAATTAGTTAATATATTTGTGTGATGAACATGCAGTTTCACAATCACTAACACCAGTTTGTTTACATTATTCATTAGCAATTTAAAAATATTGATATTTTATAGAGAGGAGAAATTTTTCTTCTAGTAAAGACTATTCCTTGCTTTTCTTTTCTTATTCTTAATAGTTTTTTTAAGGCTACATGTTTTGAAACTGAATATAACAGCACTCAGAGAGTACAATCTACCAATCATAATCATAGAGATTTTCTTTTCAAGCAAGAATTTCAAAGCCGAGCTCCCAAAGCAGCAATCAAATCCGTCTGTTTATTTTAAATGCCTTCCTGTGGGTGGACAAATAGTAACCCTACATATAATATCACACATTCTTATTCGAAGACTTGACCAAAGTCATGAAGTGTTTGCGAGGGCAGCCCACGCCCCCAGCCCTGCACACTGCAGAAAGAAAGCAAGAGAATAAGCTCGGAAATGCAACCTCCTCACAAGCAGTCCATATCTTTGATTTAAGCATTTTAAGGACCTCTTAAAATCTCAGAATAAAATTTTCATGTACTCATTGGAATCAGTATTGCTTTATAAACTTTATCAGGTATTTCTCGGTTGATTATATAGTCTTGTATTTTTCTTCTGGCCTGTTCACACTTAAGAACTTTATCTTTGCATCCCAGTAAGGCTATTGTTTTAGAGTTTGCTTTTAAAAAAAAAGTCAGATAACTCTTTGAAAATAAACAGCAAAATAAACAAGAAGATTTGTGGGTGTTCTTACCCTCTTTCTTAGTGGGTTCTGGCATGGCCGCGATAAAAGGTTACTCTCCAGAGAGTTTTCTCCCTCCAGCACCAGTTGACAGAAACTCCAAGAAGAGCAGAGAGACCGTGCGGGTCTGCGGGTCGGTGTGACAAGCTGCTGCAGGGATAGCAAAGGCTTTTATACAGCCGCTGGACATCAATCACGTTGGCGCCTCCCTTCTTCGGTGCAAGGATGCTGAAACCTGACAGCTCTGGGACCTTTCTCCCATCTGTTGTCTGCGCTCTGCTCCCTCGCCTGCTGGAAGGAATCTCCTGTCCATCTCGTGTGGCAGATGCGAGCACCTCTAACTTTCTAAATTCGGCTGCAGCCTCGTGTGCTTTCCTGTTCTTTTCTGTCCGACGGACAGATGCCTGTGCCGACTCAGCAGCGCACGGGGTTTTCCGGGTGTTAAAATAAATAAATGAAAATTATACTATGTGAGCCTGGCTTCTCTCTTAATTTTTACTAAGACTTGAAAGGGAAACAAAGGTATATTAAGATGATCATTTTTATTCCCACCTTTGCTGTTCATTTTCCTTATTTCTTAATTACTGAGATCAAAATTTTTCATGTTTTATTTCTACACCAATGTTAGTTGGTCAAACTAAATTCCAAATTAAATACCTTGTTTCATTTTCTCTACCAAGACTAACAAAGGTGTCTATTAAGAATGCATTTATTTGCATTTTTCAAGAAATAGTTTTTTTTAAAAAAATTTCAAGCATATACAAAAACGAAGCAAGGAGATCCACTACAATGTGGGTCAGACTGGCACTCAGGAAAGAAACTGACTGTAAAATCGTGCTATTCAATCCCGTTTCCATGGAATGTCCAGACTAGACAAATGCAGAGCGTGGCAAACCGGCTTAGCGATTGCTGCCGGTCAGGAGAAGTAGAATTAGGACTGGACATGGGATTCCTGCTGGCAAGGATGTTCTGGAACTGGACTGCGGGAATGTTTGCACAGCTTTGTGGATACATATATATACACACACACACACACACACACACAAATGAACTGTACCTCTGAGGCAAGAGTCAAGAAAGTCAGATAAACCAGAACACCATGAACAAATAAAAAGGTGATAATTAAGAAAGGAAACGAGCCAGGTAGTGGTGGCACACGCCTTTAATCCCAGAACTCAGGAGGCAGAGGCAAGAGGATCTCAGTGAGTTCCAGGCCAGCCTGGTCTACAGAGCAGGTTCCAGGACAGCCAGGGATATGCACAGAGAAACCCTTTCTCGAATAAAAAAAAAGCAAAAAACAAAAACAAACTAATAAATAAAGATGGCAAACGGGCACAGAAGACCTAAGCTAAGACGGTCACAAACAGTGGCAGACTTGATTACTTTGTCCTGAAGCTCTAGAGGAGCTGCCGAGAAGCATGACCCACCAAAGGGCTACAGGGTAAGTAGGTCTTCCCTTACGTTCCTTGTCCATAAGCATGGCCCTTCAGACCAAGGCCTAAAAATCTGCTTAGACTAGGCACCTGGATGCCTTCAATGGCCTGTGTTTTCGATACAGTTTGTCCCAAAGCAGCCACATTGTCTCGGTTAATCTCCCTGTGGCCGAGACACAGCTGGTCGGACTTAGTTCTGACAAGCACCATGCCAAGTTAAATTTTCATATACGGATGGGAACTCGGCTGAGCACTCAATAGCATCATGAGTTAGCTATGCGGGAAGAGGGGGAGGCAGGCTATGCAGCATTCTCAGTGAGTGCAGTCTGTAAAACAGACTCTTTGCTTTTAGGCGACAGCCCATTAATGTCAACCACAGAACAGAGTATTCTGAATGCTAAGTTAGACATGGCTTGAAGAAAAAAGAGGGGGAAGGGGCATCTCCATGTCTACTATGGGGATGCCAGGCACACGTTCAGCTGGTTAAAACATCCAGAATCTAAAGTAAGATCCTTAGGTTCTGTTTATGGACCTGCTATAATCTGGTCAAGTTGCTATATGGAAGTCTGGTGGACAATCTGTGCCTCAGTTTCCTCTTGTGTAAAATAAGGGATTTAGGGGCTGGAGAAATAAATGGCTCAGCGGTTAAGACCATTGGTTGCTCTTCCAAAGGACCCAGGTTCAATTCTCAGCACCCACATGGCAGCTCATGGCTGTCTGTGGCTCCAGATTCAGGGGATCTGACATCTTCACACCAAAGCAAACAAAATAAAGTTAAATAAGTTATTAAAATAATAAAATAAGGGGTTTAAAAACTAATCTCGGAGGTCCACTATGCCTCTCCCATGGTGATGTCTGGTGTTCTGGAAGGCCCTGAAAAAGAAACCCTGTCCCAGCATTCCCAGCACACTGGGCAGGTCGTGCAAAATGGGCAGAGAGGCAGAGTGTTGTGTTGCAGGGGAGTGTGTATGTGATGGGCAGATTTCACACACGCCACAAAGGAGCTGCAGTGCCATGGCTGGCTCCCGCAGAGGTCCCGTGGGCTTTTAGCACACTGATCATTTTACCGAAGCGAACACATGCCAGGAAAAGACAGCAGTCCTCAGAGAAAGTGTTAGGTGACCTGGGTAACTTTTTGGTAACAAGGGACTTCACTACAAAGATAAAAACGCTCTTGGAGGGGTTTAAAGGATAGACAAGTTCCAAGATAAACAGACACGCCATTTCCCAGATGGTTAACGTGAAATTTTAAATTAGGGTAATGGGGGTTTGCAGACTCTTGTCGGGAAGGAAAATGACCAGCGGGTCTCTCCTCCTTCCTTTGGTTAAATGCTTTGTTGAATGTGTGTGTGTGTGTGTGTGTGTGTGTGTGTTATTGAGGAAGAAGTTGGATAGCCATAATACACACACACACAGACACTCAACAACAGTTGAATCAAGAAAGGAATACTTCTTTCCCACTTAAAGCAAGGCCAAAATCAAATAGTTCAGAATCGTCAGGAAGTCAGGCAATGTCACAGCCAAAAGAAAAAATGCCTTTCACCCAGGCACTGTGGCCTGGCACACATGTAGTGATGTGGAGGCTGAGGCAGGGGGATCACGTTGAGAGCAGTTTGAACAACATAGTAAGAACTATTTCAAAACTCCTTAGGGGTCTCAAGAGATGTTTTGTCAGTGAGAAGCCCTTGTTGCTCTTGCAGAAACCCATGTTCGTTTCCCAGTGCCCACACGGTGACCCATAACTCTCGTTCTAGGGGATCTGATACCCTCTTCTGACCTCCATGGTCACCAGGCGTACACGGAGCATACATAAATACCTGCAGGCAAAACATTCAATACGCATAACAAAATAAATAAGTATAAAAAATTAAAATATTTTAAATTATTTAATTTAAATAAAAAGACTCCTAGTATACTAGTTATCATGGTGACACCTAGGGCAAGGAAAGAGAAGAAAGGAAGGAAAACAAATTCAGAGCCCTGCTTAAGACTTGCTTTTTTAAATTAGTACACAAATCACCACACTTGGAACAGGAAAGATGCCTCAGCAGTTAAGCATGCTGACTGCTCTTGCAGAGGATCCAGGTTCAATTCCCTACACTCACAGGGCAGCTAACTACTGCCTGTAACTTCACTTCCAGAGGACCCAATGTCTTCTTCTGAACTCTGCAGGCAGTAGGCATACAGTACACAGACATACATGCAGGCAAAATACATGTACAAATGAAATAAAAATAAAATTTCACAGCATTGAATTTCTCTCTCTGTGTGTGTGTGTGTGTGTGTGTGTGTGTGTATAACGTGTACCTGTGTAGAGGTCAGAGGACAACCTTGGGTCGTCATAACATACACCAGGCTCTCATTGGTCCGTGAACTTCCAAGGATCCTCCGGTCTCTGCCTTCCACCTTGCAGAAGCACCGAGAACACAGAGGCCTATACCCGAGTCTCACTTTACGTGAATTCTGGGAATCTGAACTCGGGTCCTCACACCTGCACTGCGAATATTTTCCACACTGACCCATCTCCTCAGCCTGTGATTCCGCCATCTTCAAACTCAATGTCTTTCTGTTGGCCCTCTCCCCACCCCACCCCTGCTTCTCTGTCCCCCTGCTCCCTCGTGACACCGCACTCTCCTTTCTACTTTAATTTCACCTGTGTTTTGCTGCCCTTCCTCCCGAATACCTCTTTCTCCTCTCTCAAGATCCTCGCTCAGCTTTCATAGCTCAGGCTGACCTCAGCCTTCCTAACGCCATGACCTTTGATACAGTCTCTCATGCTGTGGCGACCCCCAACCACAAAATTATTTTCACTGTTCTCGTAACTGTAATTTTGTTACTGTTAGGAATCATAACGTAAATATCTGACGTGCAGGATATATGATGCGCGACTCCCAGGAAAGGACCCTTGGACCCTCAGGTTGAGAAGCGCTGGCCTATGCCCACAGTAACACCCACAGGTGTGTGTGTGTGTGTGTGAGTGTGTGGGTGGGTGTGTGCGTGCGCGCGCGCGCGCGCGCGAGCGTGTGTGCCGACAGGAAAGACTAGGAGCCACATTTGAGAGAGAGTGTAGTATTCGTCTTTCCGAGTCCGGTTTACCCTGCTTGATATAATGCTTCCCAGATCCACCCCTTCTACTGAATATTTCATCTTTCTTTACAGCTGAATAAAATCCATTGTGTATCATAGCTACATCATCTATTCTCTCCCAACGTCTGGGTTGATTCCATTTCCTGGCTATTATGAAAAATAAACATGGCTATACACATATCTCTCTGATAGCTCATCGAGTTCTTTAAGTATCTTCCCAGGAGTGATTATATCTGGGTCATAGGGTAATTACAGGGTTAAGTTTGCTGTTGTTTGCCTTTTGTTTGTTTTTTTGGTTTTTATTTTATTTTATTTTTGTTTTTTTTCAAGACAGGGTTTCTCTGTGTAGCCCTAGCTGTCTTGGAACTCACTTTGTAGACTAAGCTGGCTTCCAACTCAGAGTTCTGCCTGCCTTTGCCCCCCGCCCCCATGCTGGGATTAAAGGTGTGTGCCACCATGCCCGGCTCCAGTTCTAAGTCTGTAAGAAACCTCCATCACGGTTTTCTTTTCTTTTCTTTTCCTTTTTTGAGACAGGGTTTCTCTGTACTTTTGGAGCCTGTCCCAGAACTAGCTCTTGTAGCCCAGGCTGGCCTCGCATTGACAGAGATCCACCTGCCTCTGCATCCCAAGTGCTGGGACTAAGGGTGTGCGCCACCACTGTCCGGCTCCATCATGGTTTTTATAATGGCTGTATACTAGTTCACACTCTCACCAGCAGTAAATAAGGCTTCTTTGCCACATTCTTGCCATCATTTGCTGTCGTTTGTCTTCTAGATGACAGTCATTCTGACTAGGGTGAGATGGCACATCAAAGTAATTTTAATTTACATTTCCCTGGTGGCTAAAGAGGTTGAACACTTTTTTTTTTAGTTTTTTGATACAGGGTTTCTCTGTGTAGCCCCGGCTGTCCTGGAACTGGCTCTGTAGACCAGGCTGTTCTTAAACTCACAGAGACCCATATGTCTCCGCCTCCCTAGTGCGGGGGATTAAAGGCGTGCGTCATCATTGTCTGGCAAATGTTGAACACTTTTAAAAACAAGTGTTAGTCATTTATATTTCATTTCTCAACAACTACCTGTTAATTTCATTACCCATGTATTGACTCTAAGTTTTGGGTTTCCTGGTGTTGAAAATGGCGGTTCTTTGTGTTGAAATGGTTAAGCTGATGCCATCTCGTCCTGGCTCCATTTTGGGTTTACTTAGTCAGTTCTCAGCCCTCTACCCGCCTCTCCCAAAGGTCAAGTTCACCATGGCAACACATTTGAGATTTCCATGACCTTGACCATGGTCCCAATGTCTTAATCAAAACAATTAAAGCCACCTAAAATAACTAAAGAAGATATAAGTAAAAAATAATTGTTGGGGGCTGCAGAGATGGCTCAATAATTAAAAGCACTGCCTTCTCTCCCAGAGGACCCAGGTTCAGTCCCAGTACCCACATGGCAGCTCACAACTGTCTGTAACTCTAGTTCCTAGGAATCTGACACCTTCACACCAATGCACATAAAATAAAGTTAAATAAATATTTTTTAAAAAGTCATGTTATGTATGAAATAATGATTGACATTGAATCTGACATTCAAGGGTACTCTGACCCTCATCTAACCTTGATGTAAATTATAGTCTTTATGAGTTTTGCCTTTAAAACCTCTCTACCTCTAAACTTGGGCACCAAGAGATTTATTAGAGGCATCAGCCTGCTGTTGGCCTGGCCATCAATAAAGGAGGACACAAAACATTTAATTGGCTTAATCAGTGTGGTTGTCAATAACTCTCTCATGTGGATCACTTCAGTGTATCCTTGGTATTAAGCCTCCGACTGAAATATAGCTGGCTATCCTGCAGTACTCTCTCTACTCAAAGCTAAATAATTCTTTTTTTAAAAAAAGGGTTTTTTTATTTATTATGTATACACACACCAGAAGAGGGCACCAGATCTTATTACAGATGGTTGTGAGCCACCAGGTGGTTGCTGGGAATTGAACTCAAGACCTCTGGAAGGGTCTTAACCTGCTCTTAACCTCTGAGCTGTCTCTCTAGTCCCAAAGCTAATTAATTCTACATGGTGTGGATGTGCCATATTTTCTTGACTAGAAGATCCCCTTTGATGAACAGTCAGGCAATGGCAGTGTATACTGTTCATAATTAATGCTGTGATCCACACTGTGGTAAAATAACAACACTGTCCATATTCACTGTTAAACCAGAGGGAGAACCATGAGGTTCGGACCCCCCGTTTCACACAGTAAATATAAACATAAATGCCAGAAAGATTATTTGAAATTGTAATAGCAAAACATTAAAATATTTAAGAAAATTTATTGGAATAAATTTCTCTCTGAGTAAAGAGTCTCTTTTTAAACAAGAAAAAGAGGGGCTAGCCAGATGGCTCAGTGGGTAAAAGTGCCTGCTGCCACACCTAATGACATGAATTTGATCCTTGGGTCCCACTTGGTGAGGGAGAGAACCCATTTGTATTTATTTAAAGAGACACAGAGTGTTATTTAATTTCAACTTATTTATAATTTTTGCAGCTTCCCTTGTTTTTTATTTCTAGTTTCATTTCACTGGAGCCAGAAAAGACATGCAGAATTTAAATCTTAAGGCCATTCTTCAATCTGTTTTCTCATCTAACATGTGGTTCACGCTGAAGGAGATCTCCGTGTTACCGAGAAAAGTGTGCATTTGTGGCCATTGACGGTGCCATCTGCTTTTGTGGCCAGGTACAGTTGGTACACAGTATTGCTCAAGCTTTTATTCCCCACTTGCTGTGGTGTTTTGAATAAGAGAAGCCTCCATAAGGTCATATGCTTGACTGCTTGGTCATCAGGGAATGGCTCTACTTGAGAAGGATTAGGAGGTGTGGCCTTATTGGTGGGCGTGTGACACTTGGGGTGGGGTTTGAGATCTCAGAAGCTCAAGCCAGGCCTGTGTCTCACTCTCCTCCTGCTGCCTGTGGATCTGCATGTGGTTCTCAGCTACCACTCCAGCACTGCAACTACCTGTGTGGCACCATGCTCTGTGCCATGATGACAATGGACTGAATCTCTGAACTGTAAGCCAGCCCCAGTTAAATGCTTTCTTTTTTTTTTTTCTTGGTCAAGGTGTCTCTTCATTGCAACAGAATACTAAGAGACTTACCTTCCGTCTGGATATTTTGATTATTGAAAGTGAGGTGTTGATGTCTCCATGATTCTTACTGTTTCTCCTGTCTGTTCTGTCAGTTTGCTCTGCTTATTTAGGAGTTTTATTGTTCAGTGTGGTTGTGTCCACAATTGTTATGTATTTGTTAATATCTAGATTTCTCTGTCTTGAAACAATTTTTGAAATAAAATTTGTTTTATCAGATATTTGCACTGAATTATGTTCCTTTCTGGCAATAAATAATACTTAGCCATTAGAAAATTAGAAAAAAGCTAATTTCTACCTAATAGAAATGCTAATTTATATTTTAGTAAGATGCTATTTACTATTTAGTTAGTATTATCTTTTATGTTGTTTTATTTAATTGTATATAAATTGTACTCACAAAAGTACTTAATTACAAATGGACTTTTACAATACTATATATGTTAGCCTTGTGGTCACAGAAAAAAAGTTTTTAAAAAATTTAATCATTCCAGGCATGATGGAGAAAGTTTTAAATGCCAGAATTTTAGAGCAGAGGCAGGCAGATCTCTGTGAGTTTAAGACCAGCGCGATCTATATAGTGAGTTCTAGGCCAGCCAGGACTACATAGTGAGATGTTGTCTCAAATCAAATTTTTTTCAGTTCATATATATATTGATACAAAAAATTGGGGTGAAAGATTTCTTTGGCTGCTTAAAAAGGTATATTGGCTAGAAATAAAATCCTATGATTAAGTAGAATGTACATGTTTGGGACGAGAAGGGCAGTTTCTGATGACTGAAGGGTTTACTGTGAACAGCATTCCTCTTTTTGTGTCCTAACCCTCCGTGATGTAATCTGCCATGCTCTGCCGTACCTTCCACACCGTGGTAGACTGGATCCTCTGGAACCGTAAGCCGAGAGACATTATGGAGTTTTTTTCACCATGTATCACAGTCCATGGTGGACCATATCATCTCTGCCCTTTCATGCCACAGAGATATTTAAAGTACACACATCACTGTCACAGGATAATAACAATTACATACAGTCTCCACAACCACTTAAGCTTATTGTGGATAATTTTAAATACATGGAAATTATGCAAAAACTTTTTAATGGTGCTATCGGTCAACTTTGAGTGTCACAATTAAATGCCAAACAAACAACCAAGATTATATATA
>LOJH01012651.1:8959-25419 GCA_001685095.1 Ellobius talpinus
GAAGGTATGTCTCACAGAAATCAAAAGGAATTAAGCATTGTCTGAACACGCATAGGTGTACACAGTTGAGAGTGCCTCAGGTTTCCTTAGGAAGGCATTTTGACATTGTCTCTGGCGTGAGACAATAGACACAAAAAGCAGATACCCCTACCCACTGATACTAAAAGATCACTCAATTTCCAAATGGGATGGCTAGTTAGAAGCAAAACTTTTCCAGACTGTATATGTGTTTTTTAAAATAATTACTGTTGGGGTTCGCAGGCATGCCCTTGGAGGTTGAAGGACAATTATGTGGAATCCCTTCTCTCTATGTGCATTCTGGGCCACCAACTCAAGTCAACCAGTGTGCACAGCAAGCTCTCAGCCCTCTAAGCCACTTGCCCACCATCTCGTTCTGTCAGAGTGTATTTAATACTCTGAGTCTATACATTCATTCCAGCTCCCAGGCATCTCAGGTTTCTACACACTTGGCCTGTTTTCCTGTTGCATCCTAACCCCTAGGGAAAAAAATGAGTAAGGCTTGGGGTCACTGTGGCCACATCTCTGGTATAGGCAAGTTAATGGCTTCAATTCTGAGTGAAAGAATTCTCACCTCATGACTTTCACTCTGTGTGACAACTCAGGCAATTACAGAAATGCCTAGTGCCATCTCATAGTTGAGTGCACAGGGCTTTTCTAGGTAGAGATGACTCCGCAACTGTGCTAGTCCCTGTCCCATCCTTCCCATTAGCAGCCTCCATGCCTGAGGATCTCAGCAAGCCGAGTCACAAACACTACATTTCAGAAGGTGCTTAAATGCAGTGAACTTGTTTGACAAGAAATCTCAGTTTTTGGGGGTTTTTTGGTGAGATATTCTAAGTTCATCCCAGCATAGGATTAAGAGAAACAAAGAGACTAATGCTTGAGTGGATATAATTTAATATATATTTAAAAAAAAACTAAATAGGACTGTTAATATCTCTCCACAGATAAGTATGCCAGTGACCTGAGGACTAACAGTCGTGTATAAAAATGTCCCAAGTCCCATATTAGCAGTCCAGCAAAACCCTAGCCACTTAGTTTTGAAACTGTTTTCCTATTATTTATGTATTTCTATCTAACCAGCTGCATGTAGGGGCTGTAAGATCTGTGATGGCATAGAACCATCCAGTGCTGGACTGGGTTGCAGAAAACTACCACAGGTTGGGGCTCAAGTCCATCCTTCTATTGTAGAAACTGCCCATCCCTTCACCTATATTTTTCTGATCTTTCATCAGGAACTTCTCTTTGCAAACTATCTTTGCTGAATCTGATTGAAGCACTACGAAATTTGTTCATTATATATTTCCACTGTTTTTCCTTCAAGTGAAAATGTGGCAAGGCTCCACCAGCTTCTGGGGTGCCCTATTAGTACATATTCTGTATTCAGAGGGAGCGGCACTCAGACTCTGCCTGAGAACTAATCTGCTTGGGATCTCAAAGTACACCTGACACTGACATTCTGGTGGCCGACATTCTAGCTGTAAACACCCATATGTTTTTACTTCTAAAAAATGGTTTCTTTTCAACAAAGACACAGGTCACTTGATACCTGTCTTTCACACTCCTTCACATACCTGAGAGTGAATGTTGGTCCCTTTGTATCCTGGCATGTCCATATCTAACAAGTTTTCTATTATCCCTCAAAAAAAGGTGCAGAACGTGTAATTACCTTGAAAATGGAAATTCCTGGATCGATGCCACCTCTCATTCAGGAAATGCTGGAGAATTCTGAAGGACATGAACCCTTGACCCCAAGTTCAAGTGGGAACACAGCAGAGCACAGTCCCAGTGTCTCACCCAGCTCAGTGGACAACAGTGGAGTCAGTCAGTCACCGCTGCTGCAGTGAGACACTTTCAGCTGCTGCAGACATTCCCCAGGACCTTCAGTTCCCAAGTGAAAATGCAAGGAAAACATTTTTACTGCTGCTTAGTTTTTGGACTGAAATATGTTAAACTCAAAAAGGACCAAGAAGTTTTCATATGTATCAATATATATTCCTTACTGTGTAACTTGCCTAGAAATACAAACTTTTCCAATTCTGAAATTCAGCCATTTCATGCCACCAGAAACTAGTTAAGAGCTTCTATTTTCCTCTCTGAACAGTCAAGATGCATGGCAAAGACCCAGTTGAGATGATTTAGCCCTGGTTAAGTTGCTGAAGACTTTGTACATACAGAAGTATGGCTCTGTTCTTTCTATCCTGTATGCTGGTGCTTTCTTTTGTCTTGCATACTCAATAACCAAGACACCAAGGTTATGGAGCAGACTACTGTACGTCACTGTACGTCTTGCTTTCATGAATGACAAGGCCTCACGGTAAGGAACCAGGACCTTTGTACAGTACAAGACAGGACTAAAGACATTCTGGTTTAAGTAATGTGGAAGCTTCTCCTTGCTTTTTGATGCTCTCAAGCTGCATCCTTTCTTTATGTTGCCCAGATAGAGTATACCACTTCACTGCACTAGCAGAAGAGAATTCTGTATCAGTGTAACTGCCAGTTCAGTTAATCCAATGTCATTTGTTCAACTGTTAATGTCACTTTAAATTCAAAGTGGTTTATTCTTAATGACACAACTACCGAATGAAAAAAAGATGCATTTTTACAGTCATGATAGCCTCCAAGGCAAAAACACTGTCCAGTGTTAGTAAGTTTGTTTACCTGTTCACAAGCCATTGGAGAGATATCGCAGGATAATCAGCAGGCTAGTCTGCCTGGACTCTAGTAGCCCAGTGTCCTTCCTGACTGCCTGATCCTGGGATGTCCCCCAGTCTTGATGCTTGAAGGTATGGGCACATGGCCTCCTCGGGCCTTGTTCAATCACTATGACGCAGAGTGACGGCTGTGGGAGAGTGGCTGACAGACTCAAGTGTCAGGTTCTGAGTTCTCATGTAAGCACTAGTGGAGTTTTTTGTTTTTGATATATTAGCAAAAGTCTGTGATGTACCTTTACTGGCTCTGTTTGTACATTGAGATGGTTTAACAGTGCTTTCTATGTTCATATACTGTTTACCTTTTTCCATGGAGTCTCCTGGCAAAGAATAAATATATTTATTTTAAGTGTGTGTGAGAACTTTTACTGTGGTTACACCTTCAGTAAAGAGTCTGAGAACACAGTTCCATTTTTAATGTTTAAATTTCATTTCAAAAAGCAGGTCTGTAGTCTGCAATCATGACAATTAAAATCTGTGCTAATGCACGGGAATCTATAACAATTCTACAAGTCAATCAGACAACACATGACATTTCAATGAGTAAAAAAGAGCATAAAACTGTATGTGTAAGAACAAAATGTTAAAAGGCCTACCACAATAATAAAAAACCATCAATTACATCATCACATTAAAATAAGCCAGATGTACAAAATTCTGAGACAGAAAAGACAAAGGACAACACAAAATCTTTTTGAAAAATGTTCGTGCTCTTTGGGCACTTAACTAAACATTGCAAAATCAACATCTTCTTCTTCATCAGACTCTGCAAAATATTTTACTTCTTTCCTAGCCCGACCAGTCCGTGGCAGAGCAGGTGGTTCAGAAGTGAAGTCCGAGGGGAAGATGTCTACATCTGAATCCTGATCAAAAGATGTTTTCTTCAGCTTCTAGACCCCCCCAAAAAACCCAAAAGTTTAAAAATCTCAAAGTTAAGGAAAGTCTACTGTTAAGAACTATTATTCCTTATACTTACATTTATGGCATATTGCCAATAATCATATTTTTAAAATTTGAATTGACATACTAACTTAAGCCTAAAATGAATTATGAATGAAAGAAACCCAATTAGATATAGTAAGTAATTAGCTACTTTGGGCTCCTGTGTTTACCAAGTTACAGACTCATCAATGCAAGATTACTATTCTGAAACTATTTCTTATTCAACAAGTATACACAATGTCTACATCAGAAATTATTCAAGTTGCCCTATTTTTAAGAACATATTCAGAATTCATGCGAGTAGAACAAGGCTATGCACAGTATGTAGCACACACTATCACAAGTGTTGGTAAAATATTAAAAAGTCACAGAATAGGCAAAAGATAAAGGAATTGATGGGAAAGAAAAAATTATAAAGCTATAGCATCCATATGTATATTTTTAAGTTTTAGTAGGAAGAGAAAATAAGTGGTGAGGGGGATGCACCTAAGGCAACTTATTCACTCAAAAGAGAAGGTTCTAAAGGGTCAGGTTAATTAGGAACATTAGGCACAGTCAAACTCAATTTTTAAAAACCAAAACAGTCCAAATTTATAAGATTATTCTAATATTCAAGTAGCACACGACTGTAATAGTTTAATAGATAAAATAGGAGATTCTAAGGTAAGTTGACTCATAGTGCTCTCCCATTGATGAGAGGTGAATGTAGAGGTCCCCAGGCATTCCAACAGGGAGTGACAACATGCAGGCAGACTTGGAGCCATGCTGACGTGCTCCTGCTTACCTTGCTGGCTGGTTTAGATGGTTTTCTCCCAGGGTTATAATCACCTTCATTTTCTGAGCCTGATGCTTTCCTTTTCTTTGCCCCTCGGCCTTTACCTTAAAATACACGAAAAGAGTTTTCCTCCCAAAGGTCAACACAACGTAAGATAGATGCCCAAGTCTTACAATTATTTCTATACCCAACAGTGGGGCCTGCAATCCTACCCTCTTGCTATAAGTGACATACATATAGTTTGACAGCACCATTTTAATTCTGGAATACATATGACTAAAGAGTATTTTAAAAAATATATTTAAAACAAGTGAGAAATCCTAGAAATAAGTTTCAATACTAAGCCCTGATTAAAAAAAAAAGACTAGCATTTTGCTAATATGACTCTTGAACCTAGGAATGAAACTTCTTACAAGAGTGTTTAAGTTACCTGTCACAGCCAATAAACTTACCAAGGTTTCAAACCACATATATTGACCTCCACAGGCTCTATGATAGTTTTCTTCGCTTTCCTCCTATTCTATTTCTCTGGCCTATATAATAAGACCTGGCCTCAAATATACCAAACAAAGGAAGTGAGAGAGAGAGATAGGAGAAACTCAAGGGAGTTCCTTGTAGCACCGTTTAAACTTATTTTCAGTATATTTACTTAATCTTGCCAATGTTTCAACTGAGGAGTAATGTTCTAAACTGCTCTATGTCCTTTACTCTAATGCAGCACTGCTGCACAGTACAACTTATTGATATGTGATCCCCGTCACTAAACTCCATAAAGCTGAAGAAACTAAATCCTTTCCTTACAGCACATGTTTAAAGGTTATACAAAAATGGTCCTCACCTTTTGGTGTTGTAGTCTTCTTTGGAATGCCAAATTCAGAATCAGAGTCAGAGTTTACAGTTTCTACGACTTTCTTCTGTTTAGGTGCTCTCTTGGCCTTAGGGGCTGTATCTGAAGGTGGTTTACCTATTAAGCAAACCTCCTTTTAGTTGGTTAATGTAATATACTTATCAACAAACCAAGCTGAAGTGAGTTCTGTAACAGTGGATTTTTTTTTTAATTGCTGCCAAGAAACGGAGCAGCCAAGAAATGGTTTCTCTCTGCTGGGTGCCAGTATAAAGGCAAACATACCCCATGAATGACAAAACGAGTATTACTCAAATTAGGCATAATTTGATTTTGAGGTAATTCAATTGAGACATTTTAAGTACAGGGCATTAAAAGGAATTAAATGGTATCTTTTAAATATACATTCATGACAAAAAAGTATCTTTGACACACTAATTATAACCGCACAATAAGTTCTAGCTTATAAAAATGATTTAGTATGGAAAAGCATTTTTATGGGGTCCTCAAATAGAACAAATACAAAGCAACTCATTTCCCTCCAACAGTTGAAATCCAGACTTGGCATTTTTATGTGGAAAGAAACATGAAAATCCTAAATCAGTAGATGCAAGGCCTCACTTTGCCATATTGTTTTAAAAATGAGCCTTGTATTTACTTTTCATCTGCAGTTCCATGTAAACACTAATAATCACTTCTAACTTGTGTAATTAAAAATGAGCCTGGAAAACAAAGGTATCAGATAGTCTGAAATGAACTGCAGACTGTCCTTTTAAAAACTGAAAAGTGTTGCTGACTTGATGAACAAACAGAATTGAGTCTCAAGCTGAGAGACTCAGCATAATGACCCTCACTGGCTAACTGCAGGAGGGCTATACATGGTAGTGGTGGCCAAAGGCTATGGCTTTTACTCCCTCTGTATCCTCATGACTAAATCTACCTCAGGAACCCAAAGGCAGCTGTAGCAGGAATACAGATTCATCACAAGGCAATAGGAACCACGGCTTTCTCTGGTAGTGTTCTCAAGCTTGCAGAAGTTAAACGGCACTTTCATACCCTCTTCCAAGTTAGGTCAGATATTGAAATATTATAGGATGCCTTTGGCTGCAAAATATTGGAACTGCAAAATATTGGAACTGCAGACTATAATATGAATAGTAATACTGTAACTCATGGTTAACATAGATAGTTCTATGGAGGGTGGGACATGACATGGTACGTCCTTCCCTTGAGATTCTATCTGTAAGTTGTATTTCAGGAAGGAGGTAGAGAAAGGAAATCTTGCTGAGGTCTTTGAAGCAATTTTCTAGTTCAACTAACTCAAGACTGTTCAGCTAGGAAAGAAACAAGTAAATAAGTTAGGCAGAAGATAGTCTGGTCTTTTAGTTAAACCAACTCATTAGCTTAATGAAAGAAGCAGGGTGACAGATTTCAAGAAAGGATACAGGTCCTACAGTGTTTTAGAAAATGCTCACATGAAAATTAAAAGAAAAAAGGATGTTTTAAAAGATTTAAAAATGTTTTGATTGCTTAAAAAATTTACATGTATGAGCACACATGACCAGAAGAGGGCATCAGACCCAAGGAACTAGAATTAAAAGTGGTTGTGGGTCACCTGATCTGGATGCTAAGCACTAAACTGGGGTCCTCTGCACCTTGTTCCCCCCACCCAGGCCGAAGCCAACTCTCCAGTCCCAAAAATGAAGTTTTGAAATGAAATTATAGAGTCTGTCTCAATTTGAGTTCTCTAGAAACAGAACCTGACTGACCCCAGGGTATGGGTTCAAGTGTAAATCACCAGGAGGTGATGATAGAGTATAAACTTGAGACAACGAAGAGCAGCTAGTCATGGGTAAATTATCAAGCCAGTCATTACCCTTGGAGGTTAATTAATCTTTTGGGGGAACTTTGGATAGCCAATACAACAACCCTAGACGCAGAATCTGCGGGCAAGGACACTGAGCTACTTCTACACCAGCTTTCCTCAATTACTGGTGGAAGGGAACTGGGGGAGGTGGGGGAGATAATGGTTCAGCACAACTTCAAAGTCAAAGTCATCAGATGAGGAAATACAGACGCAGGCCAGCGTGTCCTGAAAAGCGAGAGGAGCCCACTACGGGCAGCCACCTAGAATGCTGGCTAGACACCCCTCTCTGAGCAGTCTTCCCACATTTCTCGTACATTCTGACAGAACGCGGCCTTTCAAGATTGTCAGTACTACTGTTGTGCTACACTCGGAACATATGTGTCTCTATGGAGTATACTACACATGTGTCTCTATGGCATATACTATATCTTCTTTTCTTTTAGGGAACAGTCTGTTGGTTTAACATCTCTCAACTAGATGTGTATTTTTAAAGCAGATATTATTTTCAATGCAAAGCGCTAATAAAGAGACCAAGATACATGATTTACATATTATATAACATTAATGAATCAACTCAGCATTTCACGAACAATCTAAGGTTATGGTAGTGGGAAAAAGCTATAATTCAGAAAATTGTATCATGTAAGGAGTGGAAGGAAGCAGAACTAACAGATTATAGAATCAAGATAAAAATATGTATTCTCTACCCAATCTAATGAAGAGCGTTATAGGAAAACTATCTTTTGTTATAATTACCTATTCTTGAGAATTTCACATGTTCAGACAATGAAACATAATATCTACCCTGTGAGTCTTCTCCACCTTCTCTCATATTCACCTCACCATGCCCCTCTTCCAATTCCGTTTTTCTATAACCCACTAAGTACAATGAGTGCCTATCCTACTAGTCAGAATACCCTCCAGAGAATGCTTCCCCTCCCCATGAGGTTATCTACTGCCAAGAGCTCTTTACTAAGGGGTAGGACCTAGAGAGTGCCCAAAATATCAATTTAAATATTATGGGATTATTTCATAATGACAAATCATCCCTCCCACTTCCCTTTTTTCAGTTGATCTGCCTCTGCTTCCCAAATGCTGAGATTGAGTAACACCACTGCCCAGCCAAACTGCAATCTTATCATGTTTTACCTCAGACACAGAATATGGGTAAAGAAAGTGTGCGTGGGGCAATGACTATAATTTAAAAATATGGTCTAATAGATATTTTAGCAATCCCTTTACATTATTAGAAAGCAAACGGAATTTTCTTAATATTGTAATTGTAAGTTTCATAGTAAAGTACTCACTCAAAGAGTTTCAAATGATATTAAATTCCCTTTCACATCAATCACCTCTACATAGCTTCTGTAATAACACAAGCAGGTATAAAATACATACCCTTTCTAGCAGCAACTGTTTTACTTGGAACTTTATCTGTTTGCTTCAGACCAAATGATGGTGCAAAAACAGAAGCGGTATCTTCTTCATTGCTGTCAAATTTAGCTGAATCTAAAAATGTCAAAGCTGTTTTATTAAGAGACTCTGTAAAGACCTCTGAGTAAACTGAGTCTTTGATGACTTCCTTAGCTAATAAACTGAACTTGTTTTTATTGTGATCATATAATCTACAATATACAAACAGCTGACAATGGAAAATATACCAATGTTATATCTCAAAAATGTTAAGTCTGTTGTGAAACAATATACAAATATACAAATTCACATGGCAGTGAAGATTAATATCAAAGGTTAAATATTTAAACAAGTATATACTAGTGATTTGTTTTCAGAAGAAAAGGTTCCACTGTGATAATTTCAGTGTCTATATAAACACTGTTAATCCTTCTAGAAATTAATACTAATACCCACATCTAAAAGAGCAATAAGCACTCAAATTTTTATCAACAAATTTCTGAAGACTAATTTTAAAGGCAAGCTTACCTTTGGTTTACATTATTGAGGGAGGAGACAGGGTCTTGCAATGGAGCCCATATTGGCTTCAAACTCAAAATCCTCCTGCCTCAGCTTCCCAAATGCTAGGATTATAGGCATATGCCACCATGCCCAGCTTCAGCTTACTTTTGTCCACAAATTAGTTTAATTTAGCAATTAACTATTCCCTTCCTCAAACCATATCAAGAAATCTTTCAATGGCTCCTTGGACGAAATACTTTTACATGACTGTTTTGATAAGCTGTGTCAATAATGAATGCTTACCTATACTTAAAGAAAATGTACCAAGTCTAGGTGTGTCTGTAGGAATATATTTAAAAACCCAAAACAGGTGCTTGGGAAGTAGCTCAATCATTGATGCCTTTGCTCTGCAAGCAAAACCCACAGGAAAGCAAAGAGGGTATAGTGTCCTGCCTGAGACCCCAGACCACAACAGGCAGAGAAAGGAAATTCCTCTTTCACCAAAAACTAACCAGCAATGCTGGCTGAAATGGCAAATTTCAAGCTCAAGAAGAGACTTGTCTCAATATATAAAGTGGAAAATACTGAAGATGACACCTGCCACCAATGTTGGGCCTCCACATGCACACATGTGCACACCCTCACACACACCATACACACATAATAAAGACAGTGAATCAATTAAGTGACCTTAACAATACTACACACAATATATATATGCACTAAAAAGATATATCCATATATCCTGGTTATATTTTCTTCTATGAAAACTTTATTCTCTCTGCTATAAGAATTTGGTAAGACAAATCTGTACCTATCCAGTACCTTTATAGCTGCAAATAGATTCACATCACCATATACATCAATTTTCAATCTTCCAAACTTTTTTATATATTTTTTTCATTATTAATCTTATATATAGACACGATACCCAGCAGGCTACAACCTGCCTAGCATGTCTGCCTACATGCTTCCATAACGCTGGTTCTAACCAGTCAGTGAGTAGGTTTTATTGTATTGGGCAAAAAGTCTTTCACTCATGAAAAACTCTGCAATTAAATCCTGGCCTAATGATTTTTCTAGTTTTTTTCTCTACCAAGTACAACAATCATATAATAATTAACTAATGAAAAGACTAAAAGAACATACCATCTTCTGACTTCTGAGAATATGAAGGAAATGAAAAGAGATTCCCAAAATCCTGACTTTTTTTGTCATGTGACGATTTTCTATTAGAAAGAAAATATCACAGAGTATGCAATTAAAATATCCTACATAATATACACTGCATGATTATAACCAACAAAACTAGTTCTTTCTGTATTAAAGGCAAGTCAACACTTGCACCCTAAGCCTTTCCTCACAAATTTATGTAAGTAAATATATGAATACAGATATAAGATTAAAAAATATTGATTTAACATAAACTAAGAATGGAAACTAGGCAACAGTTTAAAGTTATTCAAAGTGACACTAACTTAGTTCTACATTATTAGCAAAGGTTCAAAGAGAAAGGTGGACTCCCCATCATAGCAGGTAGTCATACCATTCCTGACAGCAGACCACAGGTGGGCACTTACTTTAGAAACTAGTCAAGACTGGTCATATTGAGTTATAATGTCTTTAAAAAAAAAACCTAGTCCATATCTTACTTCTCCATGTTAATGCTGGCACTCATCAAAAGAATAAAACTGATCAAGGACAAAACTACTGGAAAAACAAGTTTCCTAATTCCCAAAGGTCTAGAAACATTTTGCAAAACAGGAGCTCCATGAGAATATTTTTGTAAACAACATTTTACTGTAACAAACTATAGTCATTTATTTACATGTTGTCTGAGGCTACTTTCTTACTACAAGGGCAGCAATGAACAGCTGTTATAAAGCCATATGACAGGGACATATAAGACATTTATTCTAAAACCCTTCACAAAAAAGCTTGCCAATCTTTCCATTAGCTTACAGCAACAGTTAGGGAAGAGCTGCAGTATTAACTAATTATTTCATAAGGAAACTTTTAGCTGGAATTGATTACTTCTTGGCACCCATGGCAAGAGCTTACTGGATAACCACTGCTGCGTTACTTACTCTGGAGTAGCTTTTGATTTGCCTGGAGAAAAAGCATACTCATCTTTATCTAAGCCATCTGAAGGAACAAATTCATCTTCCCCGTCATTAGTTACAGGAGATGCTTTAACTTTCAGTTCTTCTATGTCATTATTGTCATCGTCATCATCAGCATCATCATCTTCTTCTTCCGAGAAATCAAAGGTGTACTTAGGTCTTTCAGCTAGGAGGAAAGGAGAAAGGAATGTTAACAGGACACAGTGACACACGTTCATAGTCCACATAATTAGGAGCTGTGGAGCAGTCACTTGTGTCCAGGGCTTTAGTGCCACCTGGGTGGCATAGAGAGGGACTCACTCAAGAGCAACAAGAGAATGTGAAACTCAAAATCCTAGATTTACCACTTAAAATATCTTTAAAGTATGTAAGAAAAAGATGAACATTTAGAGAACAAAAATCTATACTTTGTTCTCAAAGAATGCTATCTGCTTTATACTTTCCAGGAGGCTGGGATAATACTCTGTGTTTGTTAGAACATAAACTGATGAGGACTACTTATTTAGGATGTTGCTCATTATACTTAAATATTATTCAAAAACCCAGAAAAACTGGCATTGTGTCATATGTCCTCTGTACAAAGGATTATTAGTATAAAATTTCCCATTTCTTTAATTACAAATGACAAAATTTACATTCTTTTAAAAGAATGCTAAGTTTTCTTTTAGTTTGTCTAAGTAAAAATGTTTATTTTCAGTTTGTTTCTTTTAGTTTATCTAAGTAAAAATGTTTATTTTCCTCTAGGATTACTTTCACTGTAAAATAGCAACCATAAGGACCAGCTCACTCGGCAAGTTCTGCCTAGTATATAAAAAGGTCTGGATTCAAGTTCCAGTACTGAATACACTGGGCATGCAGGTACATGTTTATAATTCACTGGGTATGAAGAGTTGGGAGGATAAGAAGATCAAGGTCATCCTCAGCTACATAGCAATTCTAAGGCTACTCTTAGCTACACAAGATGCTGTTATTCCCCCCAATAAAAAAAAGATAAAAGAAAAAAAGGTAAATTTTCACATGGATAAGATAGGAAACAACTACAGAGAAGAGCATACTGGCATAATGCCAACAAGTTTTATTTTAATTTCTAGAATGCATTATAGAGGAGAATTTTTAAACTATTTGTACACTCAGTTTCATATTTTACTTTTCATATATGGAAGAACCTAAACACAATTTTGAAGTATTAATTTTCATGTAACTTAATCCAGTCATGTTTTATTCACTCATACCATTCATTTATACCCATACCCATTAAGAAAAGTAACTTATCCACTTGACAGGAGAATCAAAGAATTTAAGGTCTGGCATGCATCAAAATCATATATGTCAGAGTTAAACAACCATAAAGTTGTAACACTCATTTCAATGAACTAAAACTTAAGAAAATGCAAGGAAATTAATATAACAAACTAATCAGGCTTTAATTATCTGAGTACTTGCAATCTGAATGAATATTCAGGGAAGATAAAATCATATGCTTAACAGCAATACATCAGCAAGACAAGCTGCTGTAGTCAACCTTAGCATTATATTTAAAAGAACTGAGTACAAAGAATCAGTTACAGAGAAGAGAACTCTTAGATATAAGTAGTAGAATATAAATACAGAGTACTTTCAACAGCCATCACAGCTGCCAATACTTCAGTTTTTGGGTTTGAGTGGGGGGGGTTGTTTCTTGTTTGCTTGCTTTCTTGCTTGCTTTTTTAAACAAATATCCTAAAGTCATAGAGGGAAGGAACATTAACTAAGCTTTAATCATAAATTCAGTAAGAGAACATGCTTTGGAGCTGGAGAGATTACTCAGTGATTAAGAACACTGGATGTTCTTGAAGAAGACCCAGGTTTGGTTCCCAGCACCCACACGGCAGCTCACAACCATCCATAACTCCAGTTCTGGAGAATCTAGCACTCTTCTGATCTTAGCAGGCACCAGATACACATGCACTGCAGACATACATGTAAGTAAAACATTTATAGATGTAAAATAGATCTTTAAAAAAACCATAATTCACTTTGTCTTTCTTCAGAGTTATTTAATACTTTAGTGACCCTGATTAATACTATTGAACCCAATTTACAGATCAATGATGATATACAATAAAATAAATATAAAGTGTATCACAATACCAGCTGCTCTCCTAAGCAAAGAATCTCTTGGAATAACCACAGGTTCTGTTTCTTCCAAGTCACTCTCCGACTTGGACTCATCATCTGACCAAGGGTTTCGCTTCTTCACTTTCTTTGCATTTGGTTTACCAGATGATGTGGGTGTTTTTCTAACCCTGGTACCTAAAAGCAAGACAATGGTAATATGCATATAAACACTTATTCAAAGTTCTAGCAAAGCTTTTCTATAAAAGGCTCATTATAAAATAGATGTATATGAAAACTAAATGTATTACTTGAACTACTAAAAATCAATCAATTAATCAAAATCAACAAACTATAGGAAAACCCCATAGTCCTTTTATTTCTTACACAAAACATGCACAAAAGCATTCCAATGCCTTACCAGGCTCCTTTTTCTCCCTTTTGGGTTTGGGACCTTTATTTACAGGAGCTGATGGGGTCAGTGTCTCTTCTCCTGTACCTTCTACTGGTGTTCCACTAAATTCTTCATCAAATTCTGTTTTCACTGCTGCGGTATCAGGATCACCCTATGTGTTCAAACAAGCGAGATCCAATCGTGAGTAAACTAGCAGGGCATATTTTAGAGATAAAGTTTCACTTAAATGACTTCTTCATACCAGGTAAGTTTTAACATGTTTCACTTGTGATATGTTTTCCTTTATTTGACTTATCTGTTTCAAATGACACTGCTTATAACCCTAACATTCTGATATACTCAATGAGACAATAGCCACTTAGGAAAATCATAAGCAAAAAGGTAGGCTCTTGATTATCAAAGGAACTATGAAACCAATAGCTAAGTACTCCAAAAGTTACCACAGAATCAGTGCCTATACCTGAAGTTCCTACAGACTAGAAAAATATTTTCAAATTACTGAAAGAAAATAAGCACCAGACGTATTTCGTAAGGCACTGACTCCAATGCAAAATTATTGGTAAGGACAGGGGAATTGGAAGGCACGTACACTGGCTAATGCAACACAAGTCAAAATAGAGTGAACGACAGCAGTGGCTCAAGGGAATGTGAACAACTGCTTAACGGGGACCAGAGGAAGCATCCCAGAGGAGTCTTTCTGACTGACTTCTGCAAGAATCACTAAGTTTGCCAAGTAAGTAGAAAAGTGGTGAAAGCAACAAGATGAGAAACAAAGCAGGACTTCAAATGGAGGTGATGAGCTCGTTTCAGCCATGCTAAGTTCAGGGGCGTTGCACACTCTGGTGACTACAAGAGCACAGGAGCCTGGGACATTACAGCCAAGACGGAGAGATTAAGACTTATTGTTTTAAGTGGACAAAGCTTAGGGTAGACAGGGATGAAGTTACTGATGTGACATTGATAAGAAATGAACCCAACAGACACCAACAGAAAAGGACAGAGGTCACTGAGTTAAGGTGAAAGTCAAGTGTGGTGAAGACACAGGCTAGAGGAAGGCTATGTACACCTCCTCAGTCCTCAGCCTGCTCTAGAGCTAAAAAGCTCCTATGTTTTAAATTGCTTCAAATCTTAGCTCTGCATATAAAAGTAAAAAAATTTTAAAAATTCTCTGACCTAAAACTCCAACTTAGGCTCATTTCCCTAATGACAAAGATGCTGAATTCTCAGTCATGTACTGGATGTATCTGCACATGTATTCCTTAGGCCACAAAATGACCTGGTCTAGACCTTTAGCCTCTACAAAACCATCATACATCCTGCTTTCTTGGCTCTGAATATTCATTCCAGTCTTTACACCTGGCTAGTCCTGGCCAATCCTGCTTAAGGGAGGGTAAATTTTATATTTATTTATTTAAGTTCTTGATAGTAACTGTCAGTGACAACAATGCAAGGTTTGCTCAAAAGTGTTTAACAAAAAACAAGATTATAGAAGGTGATAAGTTACTTTGAAGAACAAACCTTATTTTCTGCTTAATACTCCCTTAATGAGTCATGATCTAGAACTGAAACTTATAAAGTTGATAGTTTTGTGTGATTTTTGTTAAGACTTTAATTTAGTAAGATATTCAGTAGAGTGTTTCTTTCTCATTCTAAAAAGTGAATTTAGGCCAGGCCCCTGTAGTCCCCCTCAGGAAACTGAGGCAGAAGATATATTAAGCCCATAAGTTTGAAGCCAAACAGAGGGAACAAGTGGGTGGGAACAAAACTGAATGAAATAAGTGGCTCTACATATATGTATGAACTTTGACCAATAGACTCTTCTTCCACAACTCAACTTCCCTCATAGAAAGAGTATTTCCTATCACATCAAAATACATTACAAATCATAAAGCATGATTAAGCTTAGAGTCTCCAATGAGCTGACACAGGAATATATGATACCTTCTTCTTCTTCAGCAATTTTCTGCTGGCATCTGCCTTCATAGCAGTAATTTCAGGAACAATTCTTCTCCCATAAGGTGAGGGCATCGTCTCCTCCAGCTGAAGTTTCTTTACCTTAGGTTTGCCAACTTTACCTTTTATTGCTTTTCCAGACATTCCTGCCAGAATATCTTCTCGTTCTTGTGCTTCCACTTTCTGAAATACGGGGAAGGGAGGGGGAGGGTACATAAACAGCTCTTTACAAAAAACAATCACTATTGCATAAAAACCTGAAATAAATTATTCACCATTAAGTTCTAAAGAAAACTTTCTTTTTAGCTAGTCTAATCTGAAATGAAATAATGGGAAAAGAAGAAAAACTTTTAAGTCAGAAGACCTGAGTTTTAATCCCAATTCATGTATATAGGTTCTTACCCTTACTTAATACAATATGGTAGCAGTAACTAGTGACCTAAATAATCCTTTATAACCCAGGAGCACTGCTGACCTGGCACCATCAGAAATAACAAACATAGGCAGTTGTGTTAAAGAGTATGAAGCTGGGCTGGAGAGATGGCTCAGCTATTAAGAGCATTTATTGCTCTTGTAGAGGACCTGGGATCAGTTCTCAGCACCCACACAGTGGCTCACACCCACCTTTAACTCCAGTTTGAGGGGATTCCATCCCCTTTCATGACCTCTTCAGACACCAAGCACACACATGGTACACAGGCATACATGCAGGAAAAACACTCAGATCCATAGTAAAGTAAAAATAAATTAATCTAAAAAACAAATTTATAGTATGAAGCTATTCTTTTCAATTGTTTTAAT
>LOJH01012653.1:1015-13196 GCA_001685095.1 Ellobius talpinus
GTGTGTGTGAGAGAGAGAGAGAGAGAGAGAGAGAGAGAGAGAGAGAGAGAGACACATTAGTGCTATGCTCTGGACTGCTTGGTTTAATGACCTCTGCCATTATAAAAAGTTCCCCATAACCAATGGCCTACCTGAATGAAGAGGTCCCAAGCATGGCCGTGTCCTAAGCAGGCTACTGTGGTTTCATGTCCCTTGGCCAAGCCGTCCACTTCTGTCAATTATGCCACCATCCAATAGTCTGGACGCAACACAGAGGAAGCCCAGATCTTGTAACTCAAGTCGGTTTAGTTTTCAACTATCTGGCACTGGTTAGCCAGTTTTCACAAGAATCTAATACACACGCGCGACTTTCCTTCCTTCCTTGAACACGTCAAGAGCTGTGGGCCTAACTAACAAGAGGCTTGAAGTGAAGTGGAATGACAGTGAGATTTCAAATGCTTGGTCGCTCGGCTCCCAGACTGCAAACTGGAATTTCTTTCCACATGTGCCCCTCACTATTAGCAGGGTTATTTTAGGTGCTGACCTAAGTTCCCTGAGAATGCGGGCCAATGGCAAAAGCTGTCTAGTGTGTCAGTTGCCTAGTTACACTAGAAGCTCGTGTGAGAAGTTTGCCATTGTGTGGCGTGTCTTCTGCACGCCAGTGAGTGCCATTTCAGTCCAGGAGAAGCAGGAAGATAATCCACATCTCTAAATACCCACAGGGGCTCAGCCTGTGAGGCAGACAGCAGTCACAGGTTTGTTAACAGCCTGCACTGTCAGAGCCCAGAATCCGGGAGAACCATGTGAGTGTCTCGGACAGCTGTTGGAAGAAATGGTTTTAAACTTTGGCTGGCAGGATCCCTCATACAGGGCTCTGCTGCACAGGAGTCTCAGGACAAAGAAACCATCCGGAACCTTCTCAAGATCACCCCCTCCCTCCAGAGACAGCTACAAATACAAAAGTTCCACAATTAGGAGAGTTAGCTGCTATATTTTGACAGTTCCTCAGCAAGGTATTTGTAATAAACGAACCCACCTACTGGCTAGGATGATGGCTTCTAAATGTGGGCCCGAGGGAAGGAAATCAGCAAAAGACAGTGGAAGGAAAGTGTATGGGGCCCCCTTACCCCGGTCCCTGGAAGCAAAGCTTCCAGCTCCCTCAAACACCAGACTCCCGGAGAGAGTGACTGCTTCCGAGGAGGAAGCAGAAGTTAGAATCCCCTGACTGGAGATCTGCTGAGGACCAGTCAGCCTCCTTGTCACAGAAGCGTAAACAAAATCTTGTCCTGATTCATCCCAATACCTGCCCCCCAAAAGAGAACATCCTCTCCCTAATTTCTGCTCTCCCAGGGCACCCCAACAGTACCTCCCCCACCCTGCCAGAATGCCTAGTCTGTGAGCCTGGGCTCTGTACTGATCTCAATGGTGTCTTCTCCTCGTAGCCCACGCTCGGAACAGACAACTCTAGCTGGCACTGGTATGTCCAGTTGGTTTGAGCAGGGATGCATTAAAGTGGCACTGGGTCCTTAGAAGGTGATAACACATGTTTGCTGGGAATGAGCTCTAGCGTGCTACAGAATCTCTACTTTGGAGTTAAAGAGTGAATTCCATCTAACCTGCTATTAGTTCAGAGTGACCAGTAGTCCTAAGCTGGCACAACAGATGCCACATAGAGTATGTTATAAAATACATTATAAATTCAAAGAATATCTTTGGCAGAAGCAAATAAGCCCAAGGCATGACAAAGCTTTAGTACAAATGCCACTCACTCGGAGCCTATTTCCAGGTCACCAGTCCAGACTGGCTATTGTCTCAGGCCTGATGATAAGATTCCACCGACCCCAACCCCAATGGCTTCATCTTACTCCCTCCTGACAGAGCCACTTTCCCTCCAAGTTGCTCTTGTGTCCCACAGGTTGAAATTCTTCCATTTGCGTCTTCCTGGCCACCCATAAGGTCAATAGGTCAAAGCCATTTCATAACGTGGAAGGCCACAGCTAACAGTGACACTTTAACTTCTGAATTATTTGAAAATCTTTCAAAAATAAGAAAAAAAGGAAAACACTTTCTCTAAAAGGAGTAAAGATATCTAGAGAGTTAGAACATATCTTAATTGCTATTTTTTATCACTTCCCCTCTATTTGATAGCAAGTTTGTGGCAAATTATCTCACATCTCAATGGTCTCTTTACCTCCTATCTTTGTGACTTTACACTAAATGGTCAATAAAAGTTCTCATTACAAAATGTGGAAAAATTGTTGCTTGACATGATTTTTTTCAATTTTTCTATCAGAAAGAAATACAGCATATTTTCAGATACCTTTATCATAGATGGACCATTAAATATGCAGAATTCCCTGCACTGTAACAACTGGAAAGCCACATTGATCCTTCCTGGCCGGAAGCACTTTCAGGCCTGTGCAGATGGTCTTGGGAGATGGGGGAGAGAAAGGAGGACCAACCTGAGCCAACTGAGTGTACTGAGCTCAGTCGCTGGGAGTGTGTCCTCTAGTGTTCAAATACCAAAGCCTGTCTATCACAGTGTGATCTAAATTCAAACTAATGATGAGAGAAAGGGTGAGAGAGGGAGGAGACAAAGAGAGGAAGAGGGAGAGAGAGGGAGAGAGAGAGAGAGTTTACAACTTCAGAACTTCAGCTCTGTGGTCACGGTCACTTAGCATCCTGGCAGGAGCAAACAGGACATGTACTATTTTTAATTTTTTTTAAATAGCTGTCAGCTCTTGCTAGCTCAAAAGAAAAAAAAGATGGCCAAGTCAAGACAGAGATTTTCTAACCAGAACCAAGTATTAACTTCAGTCTGGAAAAAGCTCTGCAGAGTTGAGAAGTTACATATTCCTTCTGGAATCTAAGAAACATCCAAATATAATTTTCTGTAATTCTTCCATACCCAAAATATTTATGTAGATTGAGTTTTCATTATCCAAGACTAGAAGCTTGTTAGTTTGTAGAGTCTTTGGGATTTTAGAATATTGATATGTGCATAATAAGATATCTTAGGGAAGGGACATAAATCTGAACACAAAATTTATCTATGTTTCCTGAACACCTTGTACACATAGCTTATATATGTTATTTTTACTGTACCTGTGTTTTTATTACAAACAACTCATGAGGTCAGGTGTTGGATTTTCCACTTTTGAGAAAATATTGGCACTCAGAAAGTTTCAGGTTTTGGAATAGTTTATATTTTAACAGTTCAAGTTATGAATGCTCAGTGTGTGTGTGTGTGTGTGTGTGTGTGTATGTGTGTCTGTGTGTGTGTGTCTGTTTAAAAGTGGGTGCTTGGTGATGTTAAATACAAGCCTATTACTTTCAAGATCTTTATAAGAGAATTCCATTTTAAGAGAATTCAATTTCTTGGCTAGTATTCAATATAAAACATATGTTTATTTAAATATAAAGTAATAAGTTCAATGTTCACTGTATTCATCTATAAGCTCTATATTCAGGTCTCAGAATTTTGAAAATGAAAAGCACCTTGTCTTAGAGATGAGCAGCTGATCAGTTCTGGGAGCGCAATGCTGCCTGCTGAGACCCAAGAGCAGGAAGTAGAAACCGCACCACCTAACTCAGAAGGCAGGGATGCCGGGTAATAGAGGGATCGGGATCAAGTTCCAAAAGCTAAGCTGCCCACTTAGTGACAAAGTAGCAAAGCTACAGTGTGTCAACCTCATAAAGAGCAGGAGAGAGCCACATGGGCCTGCAGGAAAGCACTCGGGGAAGAAGCGGTACACTGGGAGACCTGTACATCGGAGAGGAGAGAGAGCAGCCCCCTTCCAGCAGGCAGTTCTGAGCTCTGTAAGAAGGCTGGCAGAGTAGAGGCTGGCTCCTATCTACTTGTGGGCTGCAAAATGGGCTCCTTGGTTGGAGATAAAGCTGTGTGGAATAGCAAGAATACCTGACTTGAAGCTCCTGCCCTGACTTGGCACAATGCAGAACCCTAATCTGAGTTGAGTGTAAATAAGCCCCTTCCCTCCCTAAGCTACTTTTGATCAGAGTGTTTTATCACAGCAACAGAAATCAACCAGAACATGATCACTCTCCATGATGCTCACAACCTACAGTGGGTGTTGGTGTAGCTACAAGCCTGGCTCTTACAAGGATACGTAATATGTTTTAAGCCAATGGTTCAGAATCCCAAAGTCCCTGGAACTGGGAATACTCTGATTCAACTTCCTCTTATTATAGAGGAAATAAATCTAAAAGGGTCACTCTTTCCTAGGGTCACAAGTCAAAAAGAGGCAGCCCCTTGAGCAAAGAGAGATCTCTTAATACCCACAGCACAAATTGTCAGGCTACAGAATGTGCCACCAAAGGACATGTACAACATACACAGTTCTATACAGTGAGTCCCAGAGAGCTGTTGATGGGCTTAAACAAGGCGCTAAAGACTCAGGCCAGACTCATATTTTAGAAGGACCTTTCCTTGTTTTGACAGAGTAGGAGTGGGAGTCTCTTCAATCGAGTCATGACCCAAGCAAAAGCAGTGGGGGCTGAAAAGAAGTGAACAAACTGATTTAAAAAAAATAAAGTAAGATAAAATAAAAGTCAAGCAGGCAACCACAAAAGGCATAATTCAGGAACTGACAGGATCTGGTGTGGGAAAACAGAGAAGTTGTGAAGAGAGTTCCTCATTTCCCGTCTGGAGTGACCCCAGAAGGAAGGATCTGGCAGGAGGCACAAAGCAATTAGGGAAGGATGCTTTCTAGGGGCGCTCCAGCAAGATGGACGATAGGATTTGAGGTCATTTGTTCCTCCCAGAGGCACAGACATTAAGCAATACTTACTGTCTGACAGTTCTATGGCATTCTAACAGTCGGACAGCTTTCCACTGTGGTGTTTCTTTGTTTGTTTTGTTGTTTTGTTTTCGTTTTTAGTTTTACTTCCGTTATGACAGACTGGCTTGCTAGACACCAACACCACACTAAGGACAGCTAGACAAGCTAGAAAAGAAACGTGAGTCTGAAGGGATCAGAGTTTCCAAAGCAGTGAGGATTCCCTAAGTTAAGATGCCACATAGAACAGGCATTCAGAGGGGCAGGGCATTGCCACCATTTTCTCCCACAGATTTGTAAGCAGAACTGAGAGGTGGGGATGCTGAGACAAACTTCAAACAGACCTCAACACCAGAGGGACTGGAAACGGAGGTTTCTCTGTTCCGCCCTGCCCCACAGCCGCTTTTAAATAATCACTCAGAGGCTTAATATTAATTACAAAATGCTTGGCTGAACAGTTCTGGCTTATTATTAACTAGCTCTTATTTCTAAATTAACCCATTTCCATTCGTTTATGTCTTGCCACGCCCTGTGCCTTTACCTATGTGCTAATACATCTTGTTCCTTCAGCAGCTGGCTGGCATCTCCCTGACTCGGCCCTTCTCTTCTCTGTCTCTCAGTTTGGCTTTTCCACCTAGCTGTATTCTGCCTGGGTATAGGCCAATTCAGCTTTTATTATCAACCAAGGAAAGCAACATCTATTCACAGCACACAGAAGGGTTACTCCACAGCAGGGACAAAGATAAATAAGCTCAGATCCAACCAAGAAGGAGAGATAGTGGAGTGTGGAAGTGTGTGCGCGTGTGTGTGCGTGCGCGTGTGCACGCATGTTCATGTATGTGCGTGTGTGCACATACACACTTGCACGCACATAAAAAGCACATGTGTACATACATGAACATGCGTGCACGCACACAAACACACACATACATAAGCACACACACAAGCACATACACATATACACAGATTAGATAGATTGATTCTGGGAAACAAATTGGTTTAATATTTGAAAAAAATGCCCTCTTTATGTTTAGGAGGGAAAGCATTTGATAAACTTTATAAGCCATAAACATTTGAGCAAAAGAAGCCAGATACAGAAAGATATATATCTTATATAACTATAATTATCTTAAGCACAAAACCAGATGGACTGAAGATTCAATCCTCTAAGACGACGTGTCTTTCGGTGTAGAGTGAACACTGAGATTCAGCAAGATCATCAGAAGTTGGAGGAGCAGAGTCAGTAGCCAGAGGCTCTTCTGCGAGGACAATGGCTGTTAGAGGACAATATTCCCAATAACTAGGAAACTTGCTCCTCCTGCGGGCTCAGCCTGCTGCAGCATGCTTCTGTGCCGAGAGGCACAGATGACTTCACTGGGGCGAGCTGTGTTCCCTCTCGGGGAAGACTGACAATAAGATTTGCCCCTGGAGAGGGAACTGTGTGTTCGGAGAAATGGGCAAGGCGTCTTTCCAAATACTTACCATTCTGCTTGCCTCCTTAAGAATTCTGATTCCTTGAACGTGTTATCTAATCATCAACCAATCAAAATACAAAATTGAACATAAAAACTCAATCTTTTCATGTAGACTCCAAAGTATTATGTGATGGCAGACAGTTGGTCATGGGATAGCAATGAGCATCTTTAAAGGTTTTATCAATAAGAATGTGACCAGAGACCAAAAGACTAAATGACTATACATTAAATGCTAGATAGAAGTTCTCACTACAGAATAGAGAAAAAAAATGTTGACTATTAATTTTACAATCTTTATATCAGAAAGAAATCCAGCATATTTTAAGACACCTTTATCAGAGATGGACCTTTACATATGCAGGATTCCCTGCACTGAAGCAACTGAGGAAACCACATTGATCCTTCCTGGTCGGAAGCACTTTCAGGCCTGTGCGGATGGTTTTGGGAGATGGGGGAGAGAAAGGAGGACCAACCTGAGCCGACTGAGATCAGCAGATTAGGCTCAGTCACTGGGAGTTGTCCTCTAGCTATTTAAATACCAAAACCTGTCTATTCCAGTGCGATCTAAATTCAAACTAATGATGAGAAAAGAAAAAAAACACTTTTAAAAATCTCCAGCATCTACAAACCTCTTGGACTCTGCTTAGATTAGTACTAAATCGCAAAATAGCTTTCTTCTCTCAAGATAGCTGCCTGAGTCACTTTACACAAATGTCTCCAAACCACGGAAAGAAACACACCAGACAGTGTGACCATGAGTAGGCTCGGATGCTGAAGAAGGCAAACCCTGCGAGTCTACACACTGAGCTGTTGTTCCCGTCATGTCTTCAGGGCTTATCACAGATCTTTCATGAGTACAAGAGCCCATGCAGGAGAATCTACTGCTTACATCAGCTATGAACTCCTTTCTCTTATTTGGAGCACCAACTTTCCAGTCGTCTCCGAAGGAGAGCATCCTTTGTCTCCTTAGAGAGCTGGCACAGCACCCATGTTTCTTCTCCCTTGCCCAAGAAGCTCCTTATTATTTGTTCAACTTAGAAAACAAATTAGTGAGGCTGGAGCTAGGGCTGAGTGGCTAAGACAGCATCCCTGCCTGCCCTACTGACAGATCTGGGTTTGATTCCCGGCACCACATGGTGGCTCGCAACTGTCTGCAACTCCAGTTCCAGGGGATCCAGAGGCTTCTGTTGGCCCCCAGAAGCACCAGGCACACAAACATGCTGGCCAAACACTCATACCCATAAAATGGACAAATACATCTCTAGAAATAAACGAAGAAAACAGACTACAAATTTTATCACACACCTCCAAAGCAAAACTTTAAGAGATGCAAGCCCCATTCCAAAGCCCAGCTCCCTTTCATTTACTGAAACACTGCTTCATCCCCTCGCAGTTCAAGGTGCATCACAGATCCTTAGCTTGCCTCAAAGGACTTAACTCCATCTCGACTCCAGTATGGGGACGGTAAAGGCGACAGAGACTCAGTCTGGGTGGGTGACTGTTGCAAAACGCCATTGCTCAGTAAGTTGTAAATGACAGAAATGCATTTCTCTCCATTTTGGAAGTTACAGATCCTGGGTTAGATGGCTACTCCCCAGCTGCCTTAATGGGTACCATCTGGCGTCTCTTTAGAAAGCCATCCATATTAACTTCCTCATCAAATGACCACTTCACCAGCCCTTCCTCCCCAAACAGGTCTTCTTGTTGTTTCCCAGTTTAAATTTTTAAGTTGTACTTTCCTTTATGTTATTAATGCCTTCCTGAAATCGGTTCTTTTTCCAGCATTTTGCTAAGCAGGCTCTTCCTGCACAGTTTAGACGGCTCTGAGTTCATTACTCACATTTTCTACCTTCCACAGAATGCCAAGACACAGATGCAATTCGGCCAAGAACTGTATTGCTGGCCTTTCCTCTGTAGCCCAGGGGTGTCTTTCTTGTTTGTTTCTCAGATTTCAGTAAGATGGCCTGTACCACCCACACTACACCACTACTCTATGCCAAGCCACCTAGGTGTTCTTTGGCAAGCGTGAGGCTTTCTCCACTACCTCCTCCTCTCCTTCAGCTGTCACCAGGACCACCCTGACAGTCTACAGAGGGGACTTGGCTTTTCTACCCACACCACAGAATGGTTCCAGTCTCTAGTCATCACTCCGTTCCAACCCCATTTTCACATTCTCAGTTGCTATAGAAGCACGCCCATTTCTTGGTACCAATCTCAAAGCGTACGTCTTCACTTAGGCTGTCATTCATAAACTGGGTCGTCCATACACAACCAAATGTATTTCTCACAGTTCAAGAGGCTGGAAAAACAAGACACTATTAGATGCGGTGTATGTTGAGGGCACAGTCTCTCACTCCTATGTGGCATCTTCTTCCACAACTGAGAAGACATAGTAATCTTGTGGTCCTCTTAGGTGACAGTTCTAATTTTGGCTCCACTCTCAGATATTTAGGATTGATATGTAGACCATGACAGAACTCCATCATAAGCTTCTCAGAGACTTCATAAGCACAAGAATCATGAGGATTCTTGACCCATTCGTGGGTCCATTTACAAGAGGGGAAAAAAAAGCTCAGACTATAACATTAAGTTAGAGAAATAATGCCTAAAACTGTGAAGGGATCCAAGTCAAATTTCATGCATATAAATGAGAACTAGAATATTGGAAATTCACCAAAATGGTAATAGTGCTAGTGGGTCACATATGATGTTTCTCATGATTTTAGAGGAATATGTATTGTTCTTGTTATCAGGAGGAAGCAATACTAGTGATATATGTTAGTGCATGCATGCGTGCGTGTGTGTGTGTGTGTGTGTGAGAGAGAGAGAGATAGACAGACAGACAGACGGAGACAGAGGTTGACATTGACTGCCTTTTCCAATCCCTCTCCACCTTATGTGTTGAGACAGGATCTCTCAGGGAACTTGGGGTTCATTAATTCAGGTGGACTGGCTGACTGACGAGCTTCAGTGTCTCCAGTGCTGGGGCTAGAGACACTGTGCCCACAGCAGCTCAAAGGGTGCTAGAGTCACTAACTCAGGTCCCATGCTTGTGCCGTAGGCACTCCCTGACAGAGCCATCTTCCCAGCCAGCACCAATGGGCTTTAAAACAAATCGGACGTTATTATGTATGGAAGTGGGGGTATGCCCCAGCACGGATGGCGAAGCCAGAGGACATCTTGCTGAAGTAAGTCGGTTCTCTCCTTCTACCACGTGAGTTCCACAGATCAAGAGTCTTGACCTGCTGAGTGACATTGGTGGCCCACACATGACTTTTAAAAGTAATTGCATGCAATACTAAAACAAGTATCCAAGTAAGAGCTTGCTATTTACTTAGTATAAGCCACACATTCTTAAGTCTAAGTCTGAGTTAATAGAATTCTTTTTTCAGAAAACATTCACCCCACATTGCTAGGGTTTATTTTTTTTAACACATCAAATTTTCATGGAAATAGAAACGGGTGTTGCCTCTCTTCCCCTACCAGTATATTTTTCTTAAGTCCTTGTGACCAGAGGGGAGCCCTGTCCTCCTGAGTACTACTTTTATTCTGTACCAAATAGAACAACATGGTAGAAACCAAAAAGTCCAGGCCATTGCACCAAGGAAATTCTTCCATCGTTTCTTTGAATCCAACCATTATCTTTTCTTCTGGCTGTGCAGTCAGCCTTCATCTAGCCCCAAAGTCTCCTAATTTGAAAAGTCATATTCATCTTTCTTCTTCTCTGGGTTGTCTCAATGGAGTTTATGTGTTTTGTGAGCTTTATTATCTATATCTGTATGACCTATATCTATCTTCCTTCTCAACGGGCACCTAGAGCAGACTCGTGTTTCAGGTTCACTCTGACTACATACGAAGTATCCCTTTCTTATATCCAGCTACGCAGTTTGTGTTATGCTGTGGTGTGTAGTTGGTTGTTTTTTTCATTCTTTGCTCTTTACTCTTTTGGTTCTTTGTTCTTTGTTTTTAAGAGGGGCCTGCTACCCAGCTCTCAGACAAATCATACACAGAGTCTTATTTTGTCTTAAGAATGCCCAGCCTCAGCTTGGCTCATTTCTAGCCAGATTTCCTTAACTTAAATTATCCCATCTATCTTTTGCCTCTGGGTTTTTATCTTTCTCTGTTTCTGGAACCACTCTTTACTTCATACTCCATGACTTGCCGTGTAGCTGGGTGGCTGACCGCTGATGTCCTCTTCTGTTTGCTCTTGCTCCTTTTTTTCCTCCCGGATTTCTCCTCCTATTTATCCTCTCTGCCTGCTAGCCCCACCTATCCTTTCTCCTGCCTAGCTCTTGGCCATTCAGCTCTTTATTAGATCAATCGGGTGTTTGAGACAGGCAAAGTAGCACAGCTTCACAGAGTTAAGCAAAGGCAACATAAAAGGATGCAACGCATCTTTGCATCATTAAAACAAATGTTCCACAGAATAAACAAACATAACACATCTTAAAATACTACTCCGCAACAGTGGAGGGGATGTCTTCGAAAGTCTTCTGAATCACTTGGCTTTCCAACTTGTAGTCATGCTATCTGCTTTATAATTGTTGTCCCCACTGGTTGACATCAGGTTAACTCTTTGCTTTTTCTTTTTTTCTTTTTTTTTGATTTTTATTGAGCTCTACATTTTTCTCTGCTCCCCTTCCCTTCAACCCTCCCCCCAAGGTCCCCATGCTCCTATTTACTCAGGACATCTTGTCTTTTTCTACTTCTCATGTAGATTAGATCTATGTATGTCTCTCTTAGGGTCTTCATTGTGGTTTAAGTTCTCTGGGATTGTGATTTGTGGGCTGTTTTTTTGTTGTTGGTTTTTTTTCTTTATTTTAAAAAACACCATCAGGTTAACTCTTGCTCCTGTATATCTTGACTCCAAATGGAGCCTGGAAACTTCTTGCTCAACACTCACTAAACTATCCAATGACCCAAACATCTGTTTCATAAAAGGACCCTCATCTTCCTGACACTGACTCGCAGTTCCACAGATCTGAGGGAAACATCTTCCTGACAGATTTTATGGCAATCACACAGTAACATGACTTGACTATGATATGTGTGTTGTATTTCTTGGCAACAGTATTCGCTGATGCTGGCCCTGAATAACAAGGAAATTTTCAGAAGCTAGAATGAATGTCTCTGTAGCCACAGCTATGAGGTTGACACAGGGAGATTTGAGTTTACAGTTCTATGGCTGCCCCAGATGATACTTTGAGACCTCGTGTTTTATTGCATTTAATTTTTTGAGACAGTGTCTCATGTATCCCAGGATGGCCTCAGACTTGATATCTACTGAAGATGACCCTTCTGCCTCCATCTCTTGAGTGCTGAGAATATAGCATATATCACCGTTACTAATGAGACCACATGGTTTTTTTTATTTTTTATTGTTAAAAAGACAACGAGGGGAGGAAAAAAAAGAAAATTCAAGACCCCGTACATGATGCTACTCGGCAGGTGCCTATGTGTTAAGTCTGAGGCTGATTCTGATCATTTAGAGATGATGCACCAAGTTGTGTGCAAGACTCATTTTTAAAGATTAACCCCTGTGCTGGCAATGCTTATTTGCAAAGATTCTCCCATCAAGTTAGCTATATTTATATAGTGCTTTCTATGCCAGGCATTTTTCTAAGCATTTCACAGACACTAGTCAATTTAATGGTCATTGTCATCCTATGAGACATAAGCTACCATTATGTGCAGCAGAGGAAAATGAGGCACAGAGAGCCACGGTGTACAGCACAGAAGAAGAGCAGGATATGGATCTAGTTACACCTTGTGATGGCTATTCCTGATTGTCAGCTTGACCACATCTGGAATTCACTAAAACCCCAATGACTGGGCACACCCGTGAGGGAGCTTTTTCTTAACTAAATCATTTGAAGCAGTGGGGGGGGGGCTGGAGAGATGGCTCAGTGGTTAAGAGCATTGCCTGCTCTT
>LOJH01012654.1:0-25012 GCA_001685095.1 Ellobius talpinus
CATGGGAAGTAGAAAAAGACAAGATCTCCTGAGTAAATGGGGAGTATGGGGACCTTGGGAGAGGATTGAAGGGGAGGGGAGAGGCAGGAAGAGGGGCAGAGAAAAATATATAGCCCAATAAAAACAATAAAAAATAAAAATATATAACCTTTTCAAAAAAGAATGACCTCCCCCCCAAGGTTCATATATTGAATGTTAGGTCCCGAGTTAGTGAAACTGTTTGGGAAAAGTTAGGAGGTGTGGCCTTGTTGGAGGTGCTGTGTCACTAGGAGTGGCCTTTGAGCTTTGAAAAGCCCATGCCAGGGCCAGTGACACACACTTTTCCTGCTCCCTGTGGATCAGAATGTAAAGCTCTTCACTGTTGAGCCAGTGTTATGTCTGTCTGTTTTCCACCATGAAGATCCACGACTCATCCTCTGAAACTGTAGGCAAGCCCCCAATCTTATGTTCCTTTTAGGAGGTCTGCCTTGGTCATGCTGTCTCTTTCCAGCAATAGAACAGCAAGGTAAATTGGTACCAGGAGTAAGGTATTGCTGGGACAGGCATGGCCATGCCGTAAGACTGGAACTTTGGACTAGAGAAGCAGTTGAATGCTTTAAGTGGAACTAACAGGCCATCCTAGTAAGAGCATGGAAGACAGTGGAGCTCAGAGCAATGTAAACTACGGGGGACGCCCAGCTCAAGAAGAATTAGAGACCATTCTTCTGATATTATGGCAAAACCTGTGGCTGCTTTCTGTCTTAATGTGGTAAGTCTGCCAGTGGTTAAACGGAAGAGTTTTGGACCGACATCGCTAGTAGAGGAAATGTCAAGATGGCCTACTATTGACTGTGTCACATGTCACTTCCGTATATCTACCATGAAAAGGTGCAGATGGGGAGAAGAGACACCCACAAGGTACAGTCTGAGAAAGGGAACACTAGGAAGCATCATGTCATGGCAGCACGGCACTGGCACGTGGGAACCAAGTCTTGTGCTCAAGGATGTGAGAAGTTTAAACAAAAGCCTGATGCTCAATGGAATAAAAGAGGTGGTAACTTCAGGGCAAGACCCCACCCAGTTAGTCCTGCAGTCTGTGAAAGGAAAGGTCTGAGAGATTTCCTCCGCCTAAACAATAACAGAAAGTGTATGCAAACATAGTTAAAAAGAGGAGGCAGGGTTCCAGTCCCAGTAAGCAGCAGAAACTTGGCAGCTCCAGCCATGTGGTTCTAGGTTTAGAGTCAAGGATACAGGAAAGGAGTGATGGAATCATCCTCCATGGCAAAGGAAAGTTACAGAGGCCAGGTGTCTGACAGAGGAGTCTCTGCCTGAAGGCCTGAAGAGGCCACGGCATGAAGCTGTGAAGGCGAAGCCAGGATTGCGGTGGGGACCCCAAGATGTTGGAGATGCCAGAGCCATGGGATACCTGCCAGGGACAGCGGCAGACAGAGTGGAACCAGCTCAAGGAAGGGAAGTGTGTTACAGTCAACAAGACTGCAAGAGCCATTTAATAAACCCTTTAAAAGCAGACATGGAGTTGAAGGATTTGTAGTTGGCCCTGTTGGGTGTTCAGTCTAACTCTGGTCCAGTATTTCCTCCCTGGGCTCTTTCCTCCTTTCCCAAAGGATTGGTAACATATATGTATATATATTCAGCACCATCGTGTTTTGGAAGTCTGTGGTCTGCTTTCTTATTTCGATTTTAGAGGGGCTTACATTTAAGCGACTGAATCTCAGAAGAGACTTTGGACTTTTAAGCAGTCTTTGGACTGAAAGACTGTGAGGACTTTGGGGGTGGGACTGAATTCATTTTGCATTGTGATATGGCCATAAGCCTATGGGGGCCAGGGAGTAGAATGTGGTGTTTTGAATGAGAATGGCCCACATAGGCTCTTATGTTTGACTTTTTGGTCCCCAGTTACTGAAATTGCTTGGAAACGATTAGGAGATATCAGCTTATTGGAGGAGATATATCACTGGGGGTTGACTTGAGGTTTCAAAAGCCCAGGTTAGGCCCAGTTTCTCTCTCTCTTCTCTCTTTCTCTCTCTCTGTTGCTTACAGCCTGCAGATCAGGACGTGGAGTTCAGTTACTCTTGCACCATGCCTGTTGGCTTTCCTCCATGATAATCTTGGAGTAACTCTCCAGACATGTAGGCGGGGCCACACTTAGATGCTTTCTTTCATAAGAGTCCTGTTTCTTCACAGCAGTCCAACAGTGACTAAGATAAGGGAGAGTCCAGTTCAAAGGATTCAATATTCTCCAAATGGGGGTAGGTACAATCTCAGTGTTGTGCACTGGATACAGGGATACAGGATAAAAAAATCACTGTCATGTTTTTAATAAAAAAAATTAAGTCACTAAATTTTGTTGTTTTGAGACAGAGTCCATGTTGCCCTGACAGTTGTGGAACTGGCAACATGGACCGAGCTGGCCTTGAACTTACAGTCATGGACCTGCATGTGTCTCCACACCTGTAGGGTCACCAAGAGTTTATCCGTAGATGGACATTTATGCCCTTAAGCATTCCTTGGTATTGCAGTTGGCTGAGCAGTGCAAGGGTAGACTCTGGGAGGAGAGCAAAAGTTCTGCCATGTAAAGAGGCTAGCAGGGGACTCCACTAACTGGTCCATGTGCATGCAATGAAGGCGACATTGTAGTTTATGTGGGATGGTGAAGGCATTCACGGACCACATTACAAAATACACTATACTTTGTTTAAATTAATCATTGTAGATTGAGGCACCTTCAAAATACTCCATCCACGAAGTTGCAAGTTAAAAGCGGTAGTAATAACCTGCACAAAGCACAGAATATTTACATCTGCTCCTCTGTCAGCTGGACTAGAATGAAAGCAGTAAGAGATTATCTCATCTCTCACCACTGAAAAGAATTAAGATTGGAAAACTGAACTGATATTACTACTGTCCTAAAGTTTTGCATACACGCAGGCATACCTACACCAGGGTGCAGACCAGAAACTAATGACCGGTATCTTCTTCAACTGTTCTCCACATTATTTTTACTTTATCATGCGTTTATTTTCAAAAAGTATCTTGCTGGGCATGGTGGGTCACACCTTTAACCACTTAACAAGGCAGAAGAAGGCAAATCTCTGTGATTTCTAGGCCAGCCTGGTCTACAGAGTGAGTCCCAGGACAGTCAGGGCTACACAGTAAGACCTCTCTCTCTCTCTCTCTCTCTCCCTTTCTTTCTTTACTTTATATCCCAACCTTCCTCTCCTTNTCTCTCTCTCTCTCTCTCTCTCTCTCTCTCTCTCTCTCTCTCTCTGTTCATTGCGTGTGTTTGCATGTAAGGATATTGTCACCATGTATATATGTGGATAACTTGAGGGACTTGCTTTTCTCCTTGTACCATGTGAGTTCTGGGGGATTGATCTCAGGTTATCAGGCCTGGCGGCTAGTCCCTCTACCCACTAAGCCATCCCACTGGTTCTCTACCTTATATTTTGAGACCTGGGTCTCTCACTAAACTTGGATCTCACTGATTCGGTAGGCTGGCTGGCCAACAGGCTCCGTGGACCCCATCTCTGTCTCCTACCTGCCAGCACTGGGGTTACAGACATGCATTGCAATGCCTAACATCTTAGGTGCTGTGTGTGTGTGTGTGTATGTATGTATGTGTGTGGTGTCTGTTTAAATTCCAATCTTCACACTTGTAAGTCAGGCACCTCACCCACTGAATAATCTCCTCAACATTCTGGGTCTCATTCTTAAAACCAGACCTTTTTTGGTCTGTGTAATAATACACACAATACTTGTAGAGACAGATAAGGAATGCACACTTACATATTTGATGATGTTAGTTAATAATACAAGAAATATGCCTGTTCCTACCCCTGTCCCCAAGAAATATCCCATCTCATTTGACTCCTTCCATATTATATAATTTCCATATTATATAATTTCTAATTATATAACAGTGTTTGAGTTTATGGTAAATTCTCAAATTATTTAGTGCCATTTGGCAACTTGGAATTCTAAGTCTCTGGTTGCTTCTAGATGCCCTCGGAAGTTAATTTTATTGTCTTAAGTTAAGAATTACTTCTGGGTACCCTGTTAACTAGAACTACTGTGTAACTGTAGAGTGACCTATAAATCTGTGTAATGTCTAAATCCTTCTCATTCTTCTTACGCTGAGAAACTGAGACTGTGACCTATGAAGTGGTCATAGAAACGTATGTGAAAAACTACAAGATATCAAGATGCAAAACGTCAGCTTTTCCTGCTCCTGGGACTTGACTGGGCCCGAGCCATATCCTGTACTTAACAGGTACTCTGTTTATGAAGGTCCCAGACCTGCAAAGAAGCCGTGTTTAAGGCTTCTTCCATGAACAGCATTACAGACCATGCAAACCAGTGAGAAATCTTTGTACCAAATGTGCTTATTCACCAAATTTATTTTGGGACGTTCAGAACACTGGAATATGACAAATTAAAAACAAAGCACCCCAAATTGCTACACGTTAATACCTGAGCGGAGACGGAAGGCAAATGCTCACCTAATAAAACTACATCGTAAGGTGGGAACAGAGGTTAAAAACATTTACAACACTCTACAAAGCACAGAAGCAGCACTTTCCCCCAAACCACAACTGGTTCAATGTGACAGTGTTAATTATACCATACCAGAAACACACAGAAAAGAACACGCATGTATGTTCGGTGCACTACATGCTGCACGACGCATTGGGGAGGAGCATGCATGTTTGGACGGGAAGATCTGCACGACGGTCATCGTTTTCAGTACACACTTTTGGACAGGCTCCTTGCACTAAGCGTTGTTACTACACACTAGAGTTTACAGATGAGCACAAAATCGGCGTGCAAATAAATGCTAACTCTACTGAGTCTCCGTCAGCAGCCACGAGTTGTCTGCACTCTGAAGGTTTAACTGTAAGGGTAAAAAACTGATGTCAGCTGAGAGACCCTTGATTACACACACCCTTGTCTAAACAGCCTCGTTGTCAGTCTTATCAGGCTTTAAGGAAAGACATACTGTCATTTCTACAAGTTTTTAAGAGACTCTTACTTAAATAAAATCTTGAACATAGTAGTAAAGGAGTAGTGAAGGTGAGACAGAACAAGAGAAATACACTGAGTTTATGTCCAAAAGTCACGTGGAAAAGCAAACAGTACACGGGGATCCGGACGCCTTTGGGAAAGAGCATGATTATACAATAAATCGAGTAATTTGGACTTTAATGAAAATCATACTCATTATTTCAAATGAACACAATATAAATGCTAGACTTTACATTAAATTAAAAACAGAGGAGCTAATTCTCCTTTGACACCATAAAATAATTAGGCAGGAAAAAGAAAATGAGAGGGAAATGGTAACGTTTTAAAAAAAAACTACATTGATCTGAGTTTAGCCACTGCAAAATCACTACTGGGTTGATAACCCTGCCTTGAGAAAATAAACACAAGTCTCAACACGGGGCACAAGTCTTAGAAGGAACTCACATATTTGATAAGATCATTACTAATAAGACAAAAATACATATCAATGATTAATTTTTATATATTCAATAAGTTTAGAAACAGGAGGGCCGTGACTATCCCTTAAAACATCTCCCCCAGAAACTGCAGCCAAACCAAATTTCCCAGATATATTAAGACTAAATCAATTAAAAAAAAAGAACAACAAAAAGCAGCTCTGGAAATTAAAAGAGGTCTCAAGAATAAAGGCTGTGCGTACCCTAAAGGAGGTGTGGGCCAATTTATACTTAAGACTTATTTTTCAGCCACTTGAAAGAAAAGTATTTGAGATGAATTTGAAGGCTGCCCACAGTGAAATATAGAGATACAAAATCACAGGACGTTGCTTCGTCATTTTTAAGGCACAGTCTGTTTTATCCCAAATAAGTTCAAGGTCACAGTGATGATATATATTCAGTTTTGGTGTGGTTTATCTTGGGCACATTGCTACATTTACAGTTAGTCCTAGGTGGAAGAAACCACAGTATTGTTTCAAAATGGTACACCTCAGTTCCCATTTTTAAAAAATATAAGTATGTAACACAACTTCCTAGTCTATACACAATAAAAATGAAGATCTCTCTCCCAACCACACATCCTGGAGGGGGAGATTTGCATGAGAATTCCGACAAACACCTGTTTCTCTGTGCACAGAGCCAGATTATGTTAAGGATAGGCGTCTCCTACCTAGGCTAAGGCCTCGGCACACAAAGGACAAACCCCTTCCAGAGGGCACACGCACCCTGTAGCCAGCTCTTATCATAAGCCACCTTTCTATCCACAGTCCCCAACAGTTAGATAACCGTTACTCGACCAAGACCAAATATCTTGGCTTTCCACAGTATTTGGTACAAGGTGTGCCTGCTCAAAGGTTTGCTTCGATGGACTATGTTAGGGTCTAGCGGACAAACACTTGGGACTGAAAAAGAACATACAGAAAACAAAAGAGAGCCCGCAGGGCAAGCTTTCAGCTATATAAAGGGGAGGCCTGGACCAAAAAAAATGGACTGTACAAAATTCACTTTTTGCACCACAAAGTAAGACCACAGCCAGATGACTTCAGATGACTTCTTCAATTAACTGCTGAAAGACTACCCAGCGAATTAAGTTTCTACCCAACAATATCAGGAAAGCAGACAGAATAGAGCACACCATTCTAAAGCTTTGAACAGCTTCAAAGAAAAATAGAATGTGGCAAACGTTTTCACGATGTACACATTTATTGTAAGTCTAGATGAAAAATATTGGAAAAGATTACTTTTATTTTAACCCCAATATCCTAAGAAAAGTTCCTTGGTACAAATATCCAGAGGTATTTTACAGTTTCATTTAGCTTTGGTGGCAAAGTACATTCTGCTAACCATGGGGATACTTACAAATTCCAATGCAGATTTTACTAAAAAGAATTCAAATGTATCTTTATTTTCCTAATAAGAGGATGTAAACAGTCCAAAATGAAACAGAAGAAACCACATGAAATATAAACACACCAGCCACGAGGCTCTGGAGAAGTCAGTAGGGATACACAGATCTATAAACTTCCGCCAAAGTAACATCGCTGCCTTACGAACACTAAAAATCAAAAGAACATTTGCAAGAGCGCATCAAGCTCACATAACGGCTCCCTGTAGGTTTCCGAGACGAAGATTACAGATAACTTTACACTAACGGATCGAACAGCAACAGACAAAGATCTTCTCATGGGCGCTCAAACTGACCATGTACAGGAGGGTCAGAGATTGCTTCTGAGACAAGAAAATACCAATTTCACACCAAGTCGTCCGAAATGGACTGGTTTCCTAGGGCTTCAGGTGGGTTTGGGCAGCATACCATGCCAAACACGGAAAGAAAATGGCTCTTGGTTTACAATGACTGGTCACAGACAGTTTGACCAAGCTGTGGCTCAGACCCTAGCAGCTGTGAACACCATGACCGGGCCACGGTTACGTCCCTCGTGCTAATAGAGTAACAAGCAGGCACGTTTCCACCATCTCCAGAGTCTATTCTGTCTTCAAATGTTACTACCATGTACAATTTTGTTTTTATTTATTCACAATGTGTTGTAAAAATGAAGACGTTTATGCATTTATGGTGCATCTTTGAACTGCTCTGACTCCCATTTCCCACAGTCCTACGAAAAGTTGGGAACGTGAGGTCCCCGGGGCTTTCTTATTTACCCACATCTCAGCAAGCCTCATGTCGAAAGAGTAGAGAATCACAGAATTATAAATGTTTCTTGTTCAAAAGGATGGCAATGATAAAATTCCAGCTCTCAATCTTACGGCTAGAGTGAGTCCTATATTTTCTTGATCTGCTTTCCTGAGAGGAACTAATGTCACAAACACAGAAGCTTCCATTGTTCCCTTTAGTCCTGCCAAGTGTCGTTCTCCCCAAATGGATTGTGACCCTCAATAAACTTCACAAACTGTGTTCTACGATATCCAAATTCACAAACTGTCCACACAGATGAAAACCAACTAGCTACCCAAAGCCTCAGCCTACTGTTGGAATTTTCTCAAATGATTTTTTTAAAGACTACTTCCTAAATGTCGAAGGGCAACATCCTAAAATCCTGCATCGACCTGAAAAACACAAGGCTGTGCATTAATTCAGACCTGATGTCTGGGGAGAGAAATACAGGCCACCTGATTATCCCATGATTCTGAAACCAGCAGCCCTAGCTTACTTCACGGTACTTGTAGGTCCCCGCCTCTTAAATGTTTTGTGTTTTCATGTGTGTACATGTTTGTGTATGTGCAGGGAGAGGTGCGGGTGGGGGGACGACACAGGTCAATGCTGGGAGTCTTCCTCAATGACTTTCCACCTTAATTTTTGAGGCAGGGTCTTTTTACTGACCTCAAAGCAGGCCAGTTTGGGTAGGCTGGCTGGCGGACAAGCAGCAAGGATCTACCTGTCTCCACCATTCAGACCTGGGATTCTAGACACACATTGGTCAGCCCGTTCCTCCTGTGGATTCTGGGAATTTGCTCTTGGGTCCTCGTGTTCGATCAGCAGGCACTTCACTGTCTGAGCCATCTCTCCAGGCCTGTGTCCCATCTCCTCCTGCAGCCTGCAAGAGCTCCTGAAAACTGAGTTCTACGTCCCTTGATTTCACTCGGCCATCTTCCACAAGAGGTACTAAGAAGCATAGTGAAATGGACAAGTCACAATGTAAGTGAGAACTCTAAAGGGTTTTCTTTAAAGTACAGAGACTTCACAGTAAATAAGACAGTCTGCTTTGTACAAAATTGTGAGCACTGTGGAAATGGGTCATGTCGGTATACACCACAATCCAATAGCAGGCCGACCTCCTGGAGTTATTTCTTTTTCCTCACTGTATAATATTTTATAGTTCACTCAATAAAAGTTATCCCTTTGCTGGGCAGTGGTGGCACACGCCTTTAATCCCAGTCCTTGGGAGGCAGAGGCAGGTCTCTCTGAATTCAAGGTTAGCCTCGGCTACAGGCTACAGCTACAGAACTGTCCTAGAAATACAGTTCTAGGACAGCCAAGGCTACCAAAGAAACCTTGTCTCAAGAAGACAACAACTAAACTATCTTTTATAGACAGCTGAAATTATGTAACTATAATATAAAAAGAATTAAAAAGACTAATCAATCCATGATTGATACATATTAGGCAGCCTCAAAGATTAGTGTTAACCCAGCATAAACAGTTTCTTTAGAATCACAATTCTGAAAGTTTTCAATACATGGTAACCAAGAAAGGAATAGAATGTATTTAATTTTGGCATGAAATGAATCCAGAGTAGCTGTGGATACTTCAAAGGTAGGGAACAGAATTAGGAAACACAGGCCCTAGATTCAATCCCTGGTGTGCTCATGTATACACACACACACAAGTGCAATAATAATTTCTACCAGATTTATCAGGTCCTGGAGCAGGAGGGATAGCTGGGTGAAGAGTGCTGCTGTTCTGGAGGGTTTGAGTTTGGTTCCTAGCATCTCTGTCCAGCAACTCACAACCACCTCTAGCGCCAGCTCTAGGGGATCCACTGCCCTCTTCTGGACAGAGTGAGCAACTGCACACACAGGTGTACACACACACACACACACACACACACACACGAATCTTTTTAAAAATTACCAGGTCTAAATTATAATAGCACTAACTCTATGAGGGTGTTTCAGAAATACTGAGCACTCAAGGTTCTTAACAGTCTAATGTATACCCAATATATTTACTAGCAAAAATCCCGTTGTTTAATAAGCATAATACTTACTAAAAAACTCAATTTCCTAAAAAAGAAACCACAACAGTGGAACTCAAAATTTGATGTATTGATCTCTAACTTAACTGCCAATTCAAGTGAAAGTGGTATTGGGACTATGGGAATAAAACACATGTAAACATGATAGGTAAAAGCAAGAGATATTGAGACGAAGGAAATTCCTTTTCTTAAGGGATTAGCAGTTTTCAAGATCAGATAGTCTACCTAGCTACCTGTGTCTAAATACTTGAAGAAGACTCTGTCAAAGCATGTCCCTGTATGTTCCTGTGTGAGTGTGTATCTGAAAGAAGACTCTGTCAAAGCATGTCCCTGTATGTTCCTGTGTGTGTGTATCTGAAAGAAGACTCTGTCAAAGCATGTCCCTGTATGTTCCTGTGTGAGTGTGTATCTGAAAGAAGACTCTGTTAAAGCATGTCCCTGTATGTTCCTGTGTGAGTGTGTATCTGGAAGTAGACTCTGTCAAAGCATGTCCCTGTATGTTCCTGTGTGAGTGTGTAGTGTGACAAAAAGGCCAAAGACCCAGACCATGATTCTCTGAAATCTTTTGCTGGCATAAATAAGACTTGGGGGCTTGGGAATAAATACTTTCAGACAAAAAACATTCTAGCAAGAATTAGTGTGCTTTGATAACAAACGTATCACTCATGAGTAAGAACTCAAACTTGCTACATCTTACTTAGTAGTGCCGACTAACCAGGGAGATGCTAGATCTCATAAATAACCATGGCTGTAAAAAGGTCAAACACCAGATTTCTGTAAAGATTTTGTTGATGTATTTCCAAATTCAGAAAGGCAAAGTACTCAGCTACCATTAAGTTGAGACGTCTGCAGTATCACGGACAGTACGAAAGAACATGGGTATAGAGGCTGCACAGGCCTGGCAAAATTGAAGCAGGTATGTCCCTATGTATGTATGTAAGTATGTATGTATGTATGTATGTATGTATGTATGTATGTATGTATGTATGTGGTATGCCGTGAGAAAACTGTATGATCTGATGAGCTCACTCTCAGATACTGAATGAACAGTGCAGCGTAGTTTATTCTGTTTGATACATTTCTGCAACAAGACGTCCGCCACATCTAATATATAACTACTTTCCTTTCGGAGTCTTAGTGAGAATATGAATACCTAACAAGCATGATGCCAGGCAGGACAGCATCGGAGTCACATAAACTAACGAACCCCTGTGGTAATACCATCACCCTCTGACTAATGCTGAAACAGGAAAGACCCAAGGAGGAACTCCCAGGGGAAAATGAGGCCAGTTGCGGAAGTGACTGGCGTGGGAGGAGCCTTCTGGCTGGCAGTGGTGGCTGAGAGGTTGCGGTACCCGGTTCAACAGCAGATAAAATGAGACTTGTTCCTGAAGCGCCATCCCCGGGACTAAGAAGTGCTCACAAGTCCACCCGTGACCTCATCGACACGCGAGGGCTTCATTGGAGAGGCTTTGGGCATTTACAGAACACACATCGAGGTGAAGGGCTCCGTGAATCCGGACTTCCTCAGACAGAGTTTCTCCTAACAGAAGGCGGAGAGCAACTCTTCTTCAAGCTCCCTGCCTTTCTGTTTTTCTTTAGCTGAGAATGAACGAGAAATGGAAATGAAATAAAATATTACCCTCACTGGCCAAACGGTAGTCCCGGGGAGTGAACCCTGCCAGGATTCCACTGTTAACTGAGCAATGGCAGGACGGCTCAGGCAGGGCTCACTCTCTCAGTACCATGAAGCAATGGCACCTACTGTTTCCCTATCAAGGGCAATACTCTACTTGTGTTGACATCTCTTCTTCCCAGGAGACTAGAAACGATGCAAATCCCAAGTTATTTCAACTCTGGAATGTAGCTATTTTAATACCCCATCGTTACCAGAGGCACTTTTGGCAACCATGGGCACTGACTTAACCAGGAGCAGAAACGGAATGTGCCAATATGGTACCCACCAGAAAAATCTTTTGATAACAGACCTACTGGTACATCTCCTTCTTGCTTTTAATATTCACCAAGAATGCACAGTAAGATTGATATTTAAAGGCTCAACAAAAGTCATTGCTTTGAATCTGAAGTCCAAATAGCTAACAAGTCTCCCTTTGAGGCTCTTTTTCATAGATGTAAGAAGACAGACTGAACTTTGTTCCCCATGGTTGCCAAAAACCGACCAAAGCCTCCTCACTTCTGCGAAATAGCTGTGACTTTGAACAACCTTTTAAGACCTATGCTGAATATGTCAGTTATAGCAAACATAAAAACCACTTTTCAAACAAAGTCTGATGAAGCCAGCAGAACTTCCACAGGGGACTACAAAGAACACGGCATCTACTAAGTCTCCAGAAGGTTCCCGGCATGGCTGATGAAAGCTAGTTGGTATATGCACGAGTCCCCCTCGCTCATTCCTCAGGTACGACGAGAACACGGACGCTATGTCACCAAATGAAACCATGCTTCAACGACTTTCCTCACGTGCTACAAAACTAATTTCCTATTTCCAATACTGTAAAAATAGACGCGTCTTCTCCGAAGGACCTCGCTGTGCCGGCTGGTGGGGCTGCGCTCACGGTATCACCGGTCCTCGAGGTGTAAAAGCGCTTATTTCGTCCTCTCAGCCCGGTCTTACAGGAAGTTGCATAATGCGTGGAACAGAAGAGGGATGAGGACGAAAGTCGGGACCCTGTATAAGTGGGAGGAGCCGAAAGCGATCACGCCCACGGCCAGGGGAAGCGGAAACTGTGAGGCCGTCTTCAGTAACTTACTGGGAAGAGACAGAGAAATGCAGTTAGACAAGCTACATTCGAGTCTAACAGAAATATGTTCCTCTTTTATACAGCCCTGGAAACTTACGTGTGATTTTTGTTTATATTATTTAATTCTGATTATTTATTTCTGGTTTTCTGATTATCCTCTTTTCCTTAGGTTTTTTTTTTTCTTTTTGAGATGGGTTCTGACTCTTTAGACTTAGCTGGCCTGGAACTTGCTCTGTAAACCACGCTGGCCTCAGCTCAGATTCACAAAGACCTGCGGGTCCCTGCCTCCCTAGCGCTGGGATTTAAGTTGTGCACCGCTTGTGCCATCTGAGTTTTGGTTTTCTGAGATAAGGCTTCGTGACGTATGCTATAACCCAGGCTGGCTTTGAACCCACGACCCTCCTGGCTTTCTGAACGCTGGGACGGCAGGAGCATGCCAAACCATCTGGCTTCTAGGTGATTTTAACTGATGGGATTGCTTTTAATGAACTGAAAGAAAACTGTCCATAATTTTATAAAGCTCCACAAAAACCACATTTTAAACAGAAAAAGGAAACACACTTCTATTCAGAGAACGGCTATATTCTTGCTCGTTCCTTAACAGAAAAATACCAGTTGGTATTTCATTCCACAAATCTACTCTAAAAACACAGCCTAACAAAATAAAGTTCTGGAAGACACAGCTACTAAATGCTTAATTTAATCCTACTTACAGCTGCAAAATTAAATAAAAAAAGAGAAACAAAACAAAAAAACAGCACAACAGACTACGTATCTTTTTCCCAAGAAAGGAAACATATAAACCGAAACATTAACTATTTAAAGAGAAACTAGTTCCAGGGGAAACCCCTTGGATTTTACACTGAAAATGGAGAAACTGAGGCTAGAGGTAAATCTATCGACACGACCAAGTCAAGATTCGCTCTTGCTTATTTATGCGGTGTATTTGAACTTGAACTTGAACACCCCTCTTTACTACAGACATGGGCCCATGTAGCCCAGGCTGGCCACCAATTCTAAATAGCTGAGGATGGCCCTGGCTGCAGAGCCTCCTGTTTTCCCTCCCCTGCGCTCAGACCCAGGCATGCAACAGCACTTCTGCTCCCATGCTGGGATTTAAATCCTCAGGGGCCTGATCCCAGAAAGCTACAAGCGCCTCCCAGAGCAAATGCTCCAAGAAGACCAAGAGTTGTTAGGAGCACCTCAAAGGCATCCACATAAAAGGCCCAAGCACACAAAGCCCTCGCCCGTTACCTAGACAACTCAAATGGTCATCATTCAGCCACAGGTCCATCTAGGTATTATTACTTCTATACTTTTGGGAAGTCAAATCTCAGATATCGTACCACTTAAGAGTTAAGTTTTAAAAGAAAATAACTGACCCATTTCCTAACAAAACTCCTACAATTAAGAAAACAAGCAGAATATATTTGCGTATGAAGTACACTTGCGTATAAACCACTGTCACCCACGGCTTTACTTTTAGAAGAGTTGAATTAAATACAAATAAAAAGGATGCTTCGAGAAAGAAAATGATAAAGGCCAGCAGTAGATGAAGACATAACTTAAACCACTGTACCTTGACTTTACTGAAACTGTGTGAGTATTTCCAAGAATTGCTATAGCCGGAATAAGGAGAAATGCCAGGGGTTTGCACGGGTCGGGATTAAGTTTAAAATAATACCTAGAATAAGAAGAAGACAGATCAATAAGGCAGGACTGATAGCTGTAAAGGATCAGAATCAAATTAATTAATTTTCAAAACGTTCAGAGACAATATAGTCACGAGCACTCTAGACGGCTTGTGAAGCCGCTGGCAGCCATTCCCGCTCTTGACTGCCCTCTGGCTCAGGATTCTACAGTGGGCGCTCTTGACTGCCCTCTGGCTCAGGATTCTACAGTGGGCTCTGATACGACCAAGGAGATAAAGATACCCTGTGGAAAGGCCCCCGTGGTTCTTCCAATTTACAATACACTAAGACAGCCCTGTGTCAAACAGGTAAAATGGAGGCTAAAATAAAGGAGCTTCTCATTAGTTTTAAAATTCATAATTTCATCACTGCAGTTACCAGCAGCAAGAATTTCACAGCCTTTGATGATCCGGCTTGTTCCTTAATTCTGACTAAATTTGAACAAAATGCTGGACCTTGACTAAAACACACATAGAAGAAGGATATCAACATCTGACAGACCTTCTATTTCATTTCCTGAACTGACTTTGCTTCTGGAATTTCTAATCTCGTGTGAGACAGACCAGACCAGACCAGACAGACCACAGGTGAGCAAGGCAGCTAGGACAACAGAAGGGCAATCCTAACCACAGGAGAAGTCAGGTCTTACAAGCTTCAGCCACCGTGGGGGATTCATTATGACAGCAACTCCTGAACATCATCACAACAACCGCAGCAGGACACCGCTTTGCTCCCTGCATCTCAGAGGGCTAAGGCCAGGAACAGTGCCTGGTTCAAGACTGAGACACTGGGGACCCAAAAGCAAGGAACTGATGTGGATTCCCCTCTGTATGCTGTGAATACCATTGATTAATAAAGAAACTGTCTTGGGCCTGTACAGGGAATAGAGGTAGGCGGGGAAAACTAAACTGAATGCTGGGAGGAAGAAGGCAGAGTCAGGAGAAGCCATGTAGCTGGAGACAGAAGCCGGAACTTTAGCTGGTAAGCCACAGCCACTTGATGATAGACAGATTAATAGAAATGGGTTAATTAATATCTAAGAGTTAGCCGATAAGAAGATAGAGCTAATGGGCCAAGCAGTGTTTTAAATAATATAGTTTCTGTNACTAAACTGAATGCTGGGAGGAAGAAGGCAGAGTCAGGAGAAGCCATGTAGCTGGAGACAGAAGCCGGAACTTTAGCTGGTAAGCCACAGCCACTTGATGATAGACAGATTAATAGAAATGGGTTAATTAATATCTAAGAGTTAGCCGATAAGAAGATAGAGCTAATGGGCCAAGCAGTGTTTTAAATAATATAGTTTCTGTGTGATTATTTTGGTTCTGGGTGGCCAGGGCAAACAAGCAACCTCCTCCAACAAGTCAGGAAGTATGGGGAAACAGAGCCACAGGTCTGGGTCGGGATCATCACAAGGGGTAGCCACGGAGAGAGTGGGAAGGGTCGGACAAATACGGAGCAGTGAGGCCAGGCTGTAATGTACACAGGAGCAAGCGTGCCCACCAGTGGCTGTGAGGATCGAGTCCGACCGCCTGTGTATTTCTGAATTTGGAGCCTGCTGGACCTCTGGAGCTTCTCTCTATCAGCCGTGTTCTGCTGTGGGTCAGTCTGACAGCACTGAGCTCAGGACCCGTGGACACCTTGATGTCCCCAGTTTCTTCCCTCCTACAGGGTTCACTGCTGGACAGGGTCTGAAGGTACTGAGCATAGTAGGCAGTGTTCCAGGTTCCCTGGATTTCCTATGAATTCTGAACAGATCCTCTGGGCCAGATGTAACACAGGTTACATCTGAAGGAAAACCTATTGGAATGACAGAATGCCTCTCGGCAGAAACAGAATGTCAGACGGTTTGAGGTGACGTGCTTCCTTCTTGTCTGTTTTTTGACTCAGAATCTTGCTATGTAGACTAGAAAGATAACAGGTCAGCAAGGTAAAGGACAGACATGACCAACTGAGAGTGAACTTTACACCGAGGAGGAGGAAAGCTGCCAGGGCTTCTTCTAAAAACAGGACAATGACAGGATGTCTATTCTGCTGTTCTTACTCAATATAATGCTCAAAGTTTCAGTCAGACCAATAAGGCAAAAAGATGAAATAAAAGGGATAAAAATGAAAGGAAAGGGTAAAGTTATCCCTATTAGTAGAAGATACAATCTCATACTTAAAAGTCCCTCAAAATTCCAGCAGGAAACTCTTAGATATGATAAACACTTTCAGCAAAGTAACAGACATGAAGACCAGCTCTGTTTCTGCGTCAGTAGTGGACACGCTGAGAGTGACGTCATAGACACAAGACCAACGTCTGTTTCTTTCCCCTAGTGAGCATGCTGAGTGTGACATCATAGACACAAGACTAAGTCTGTTTCTGTGTCGGTAGTGAGCACGCTGAGTGTGACATCATAGACACAAGACTGTTTCTGTGTCAGTAGTGAGCACGCTGAGTGTGATGTCAGAAAAACAGAACCATCTACAAACAGCCTTTAAAAAGTCAACAAAATACCTAGGAATTAACCAAGGAGGCTAAAGATCTCCGCAGTGAAACCTATAAACCACCAAAGACAGAAACCGAGGGAACCTGAGAGACTGAAACACCTCCTACAGATCAGCAGGAAGAATACTGTAAAAATTGTTCCTTATACAAAGCAACCTACGGACTCAAACTGATCCTGGGAAAACTCCAATGGATGCCACACAGCCTTCTTGTGCTTTCATATCTGTTTCTTAAATTTCACACACATTAGAGAAAACATACTTATTTTTCTGAGTCTAGTTTATTTCACTTAATATGATACCTTCCAATTCCATCCATTTTCTTGCAAACAACACAGTTTCGGTCTTTATGGCTGAATAGTACTCCATTGTCTGTGCATACATGTTACATTGTCTTTATTCATTTATGTTAATTATCATCTAAGCTCGTTCATAATTTAGTAGCCGTTGGCATTGCTGAACTGATCATCTGCAGGCAGCCCTCCTGTGCACAGATCCTTTTGCTCAGGATCGCGTTGGCTATTTGGAATCCATCGCACTTCCAAATTTTACCGCTGCTTCATTTAGCCTCCTTGGTTAGGTTTATTCCTAGGTATTTTACTGAGCTTTTTTTCTTTTTTTTTTTTAAGGCTGTTTGTACACAGTCCTGTTGGAAAGAGGAGGGGACCAATGGAGAAGAGAAGCTGGGACAAGAGAAGGTGACCTCCACCGAGTAAGAGGCTCGTCTGAAAATGTCACAACCAAACTCATTATCTTGTATACCACACACAATAAAAACAGTTTCTAAATTAAAAAAAACAAACACAAAAAAACTTTTGTTGGCGAAAAAAATGCAAATTGCTTCCTTCGGCTGACTTTTAGAGACCATTCTAATCAGGAATTTGGCAAGGCTCTATGGAGAGAGCTCTGGTGTCTAACCCCACAAGCAACCCTTCCATAAATCACGCACCTGAGGTTCTTTAACCAATAGATCAGTGACGGCAGGCTGAGCAGGACCACCCAGGTCAGCAGGTTCATCACGGTGCTGAGCATGCGCAGACTGTCCTCAGCATCCTGGGCAGACAGGCGGGGACTCTGCGCCGACGGGTCTTTGCGGTGGTTGGGCTTTTTCTCACTTCTTCTCGAGTGCTTGGGATTCTAGGAAGCAATCATATGAGAATGTCAAGCTAGGAATAAACCAAAAAATAAGTGCAAGATATTGCTTAGAATCAATGATAGTCAATTACTTGACTAAATCATCTTTTATTACCAACCATAAATAAAGTACTGAGGTTAGTCTGTGAAGTACTTTAAAATTGTTATCTTCACTACAGTTTATTCTTTTGGGTTTTATTTGAGATGGGATCTTGCTATCTTACCCTGGCTTGTCTCTAACTCTGAGGTTCAAGCTATCCCCTTGCTTCAGCTTCCCAGGTGCATAGGTAACCATGTCCAGCTACGTTTCTGACTAATCTTTTTATTGCTAGTAATAACTCAAAATGTACTTTTTAACAGGAAAGTGGTAAAGGTAACCCAGGAGCAAGTTAAACAGAACAGTTCAAGTCTACTTTACTATTCCTTGACTTTACTTAAAGTTACTTACAATCGCAATTCTTTTTAAACACTGTAAAATCCTAACCCCCGCCCCTATGACTTCAAAGCACAACAATAAAATCCCAGACATCTATTTTCTCAGGGACTTTCATATTAGTGTGCAGTGCTTAGGAGACAAAGCTCACCACTGGCTGGCTGTTTCTAAACATCGTTAGGCTGGCTTGCAGATGGACGACCTTGGGAAGAGAAGATGATATGACTTTAACTTTACATGTATTTGGAACAAAACAATAATTTTTTTTAAAAAAATGAAAACTAAGAAGCATTATAATATGAAAATTTAAAAAATATAAACATGGAGCTGGAGAGATGGCTCAGTGCTTAAGAGCACTAACTGCTCTTGCATAGGACCTCCGTTTAGTTCCAAGGCCCCACAGAGCTCGAGCCACCAGGACTCCACATCTGGGGGTTCTGATGCACTCTTCTGGCCTCGATGAGCACTGCACACACAGGGCCGACAAAACACTCATATGCATAAAATTAAAATAAGTAATAACAAAAACATCAAAAAATATAAGCAACCAGGCTTCATTAAGCCTTTGAAAACAGTAGTCTAAGAAAGATAATTCATAACAAATGTTAACGTAAGGATTTAAAAGGAAAAACACAAAATAGAAACAATGCAAACTTCCAGAGTAGGCAGAGACATTTTAAATCCTGTGAACTTACATTTGAATAAGGGCTTGCTATAGCAATCTTACATGCCTCATAGATCAAAAGTTTAATTATAGTCAATATTATATGAAAATGTTCCATTATATGTAGTGGTAAAAAACCTACAAGACTTTGAGAAAACTTTATAAATTTATTATTTCCCTCGAGTTAAATATCTGAGGGACTTTTGTCTAGTGAGTCGTTTTTTAAAAAAATATCTAGCCAAAGAAACAGAACCTAACCATATCATTTATAAACTGAAGTAGTTTAGACAGCTTCCAGATTTACAAAAGTGCCCTTTAAAAAACTGGAAATAACCTGCAGTGTGCATGTCTTAGTTTAAAAAGAGGCAGATAGAGCCTTGATAAAGAGTAAAAACAATATCCAGTGTGGGGTAACCATCCACCCACACAATCAATTATCCAGTGTGCTGTGACTGTCCACCACATGATCAATTATCCAGTGTTCTGTGACTGTCCACCCACATGATCAATACACCACACACGCAGCCTGTCGCCTCCTGGATCCCCTTCAAGGCTGTTAGTTTATGCAATAAAATCATCACTTAATTGTTACCATTGCCTTTGAATCTTCAGCAACACATGTCAGTATTCACTGACATGACTGATAACTCGATTAAAACTAACTTTTCCTTTCCCTACTCGTGTGAATGGTGTGACTGAGTGTAAATCTATTCTGAAAAGGGTTTAAAAGTTAACGCTCTTAAGAACAAAAAGTGACCTAAAACAGATATCTTCTCCCCTTGTTTTAACCGAAACCCCAACTCAGACCAATTATGTCAATTCTATACTTAACTATAAATTAAATAACCAAGATGTAAAAAAAAATTAAAATTAAAAAAAAACCTTTGCACCAACGTTCTGACATACTAGAGGGTTGCATTCAGGAATAATCACAATTTTTGTTAATAATGCCTATGGGGCCTTCTCTAGGTGCTGAATACTAAGCCCGGGGCCTTCTGGTTTTACTGGGCTGACATTACCTTAAACACACAGTACAGGTAAGACAACAGGATGCCGAGGGCCCCACAGGTTGTCCAGCTCACTATGAGAAAGACAACTGTCAAGACAGGCAAGTCTGGGGACATCGCCTTGACATCTTTGGGAAGCTCAGCAGGTCTAGAATAAAAGGAACAAAGTTTTCTGTTGAAACCCAACAGCCCACAAAAGAGGAAGACGATGAATCGGCCAAGGGCCACGCGTGTCACAAGAGGAGCATTCTAAGTCGCGACCGTGGAGGCTAGGCCATAGCCAGAACACAGGTGCATTGAGGAAACTGTAAAATAAGCTTCAAGTTATGGATATAAAGCAAAGTGAAACAAATGCATTTTGTGCTCGAAGCCTGGTTCCATCCTCAAGATTCTTCCTAACGTATATGTGAATATTACAAACTCTAAGAAAGTCTGAAGTTGGAAGCGTCTCTGGCTGAGCATTTCGGATGGAGGGCTCTACCAGCTCCTCAGCTGGTTAGTTATTAGTATATGAGGGACACAGAGCAAACTATGAACCCAAACTGTGTCCAAAACAAACACAAAGGAAACAGTAACATGTTTCTCAGCAAAGATGAGAGGGGACAAGCAGCTCTACACACTGTGACGATTGTTTTCATGATCAGTTGTACTATGCCTGGAACTTGTACCAGGAAAGGAATGTGACGATTATTTACAGATCCCGTGTCAGGCATGCCAAGTTCTTCCTTCTGTGAGCCTGAGGTCTCACTGACAGAAACCTGAGAACCCCCTCTGAACGGTGAAGGAAGCAGCAGCATCTACAGCCTCCCGTGCGACAGGAAACCACATCACAGTCATCCGGCATGGCGGAGTCAAAAGAAAACTAGATTGGGGTTTTATCAGAAAAGCCACTAGTAAGTTTAAGTTCAAACTGCCTTTGGGCCTGTAATATAACCAGGCTGTTTTTAGGACCTTCATCCATTCATCCAATCAGATGGTAAAGGCCAAGACTGACATCTCCTGCCATTAATTTTGATAACAGAAGCCAGAGTCTTTACAAAATAAGAGACAACTAAAGCTTGCAAGGTTTCCTACTGGAATCTGTATGTACATATATATGATTTCAGACTTTGCCCCTCCTCTCTCCTCCTTCTGACCTTTTCAGTGCTGAGGACCAAGTTCAGGTCCTGGCACACATTAAACACAAGCTCTTCCTCCAGGCTGCACCCCAGCCCCAATATTTTCTCCACTAGGAGTAAGAACGCTTTGAGCACCACCTTACCTTTTGAGAGCTAGCCACAGTGACGAAAGGAGCTGCACAGATGTGGAAGAGAGTAGACCACTCCAGTACGCAGTGCAAGTTCCGAACAGAAAGAGAATCAAGGACACCAGAGGGAAACACATACTCTGACTGGTTAGAACGATGGCATCTAATTCCGGTAATAACACCGCATCCCATAACTCCTTAAACCATTTATACCTGTCAAATGGACAAAGGGAACCATAAAATAGAAGCAAAACAAACCAAAATTCCAATGACTAATGTTTAACTTTTATTTGAGATATTTAGCCATGTATTAGAAGCTTTAAAGGGCTATTTAAAAGATATTTCAAAGATATTGCAAAGACAGTTTGCAAAATATACTGAAAACAAATCTTAATTATTTTTTGTTTGTTTTTCAGATAAGCGCTTATGTAGCTCAGGCTGGCTTTGAAGTACAGCTCTTCCTGCCTCTACCTTCTGCGTGCTGAGATTACAGGTGTGTGCAAGCACACGTGGCTTTTACTTCATTCCCTTCCATGTGTGTGCATGTGTGTATGCGTGTGCACGTGTGCATGTGCGTATGCGTGTGTGTGCAATGTGCATGTACATATTTGTGTGTGTATGCACATGTGCTGCGTGCATGTGCATAGGAATGTGTGTGCGTGAGTGCATGGTAGCCAGAGGAGGATACTGAACACCTTCCTCTACATCTCTATACCTTATTCCCTTAGGATAGGGTCTGTCACCAAACTCGTGGTTTGCCATTTCAGCCAGCAAGCTCTCGGGATCTGGCTGTCCTTGGCCACTCAACAATGGGGTTTTACAAGCAAACACAGCCACAACCGCTTTTTCAGTTTCCACAGTAAGTACTTTTACCCACCAAGTAAATTTCCAAGGCCTCGGCTCGTAATCCTTTTGAACAAGTCAATGAGTCTACTGACCATTAAGTATCCGAGTCCGAGGGGCCTGGGAGCTACCTTACTCCTATCAATCGCAGTATGAACTAATATAGTATTTACATGTTTAAAGTCAGGAAGTCAACAGCTATTTAGAATGACAGAATAAAAGAAAAAAAATACCAAGTGTGAGAAAATCAGTAACAGATATTAACCTGGTGAAAGTTTAAGCTTTAGATTTTTAGACACATATAATATATAATTACTTATATATAAAAGTCTGCCATTACTTTTGAAATGATCACATTACTGAAGATAAATGTTAATAGATATATTGATAGGCTTTTCCCTAAAAGTTCCAGTTTAATAAAAAATCAATTGCCAAATACATATGAAAATTCACACTACATTATGCAATAAAAACAATTATTTTACAAACAAAATTAAACTCATTATCACAGATAATAAACTTACCCCAACAAAAACTTAATCATAATCACAAAAGGGTCCACTTTGTATGGTTTGGCCTCTTTATCCAATATGGTTGCATATTCTAAGCAATAACCTGGAGATTAAAGAAAATCATTTGTGGGCAATGAAGAAATCATAGTAATTAAACAAATGTACTTTATCTCTGAATGCCAATGTAGCATATAACAAAGAACAGCATTGCACACCAGAAGCTGCAGGGTCTCTCGATCTACCACAGAGAGTCCTCTAGGGAAGGGTCACCGTAACCCACACATTTAGTCTTCATCAAGCAAGGGGAGATGTCAAGGCCAGGGCTTTACAGTGTGTTTCTATAAACATCAACGGGTGACTTTAAGAATAGCTTTATTGAGATATAATTTCTATGCCACAGAATCCATCCATTTAAAGTCCACAGGTTCAAGGACTTTTAGTATATTTGGTCATGCCTCCACCCATAAAGTCAGTCTCAAGACATTTTCATCACCTCAAAGACAATGTCTGCTATGAAATTATCCACCATTTGGCAGTCACTAATCTATCTGCTGTCATTCGAGACATCCCTCTTCTGGGCACGTGATATAAATGGAATCATAGGCTATGTGATCTTTGTGATTAGCTTCTTTCAATCAATACTTGTCAAGATTCAACCGTATTTATATATATATGGATTTCGGGGGGTGTTAGGGATCAAATGCAGTGAGAGCTGTAGGGCAAGCACCCTAGCACTGAGCAACACCCTCGGCCCTTCTTTCTTTTTAATGGTGAACGTATCTTTTCAGCAACTGCTTTGCTATTATGAATAGTACTACTGTGGACATTTGTGAACGTTTTTATGTGGATGAAGGCTTTCAATTCTCCTTGGCATGTTCCTGAGAACAGAGGTGCTGGGTTACATGGCAACTCTGATCATCAGCTGAGGAGCTGTCAGACTGTTTCCCACAGTTTTGCATGACAGTTCCAATTTCTCCATTTCCTTATTAGCAGATTATCATTTACTGGGCTCATTCCAGCAGGTACAGTCTGCAGATGACTTGTGATTTGCATACTTGGTGCACGACGGCCTCATTTGTTTCAGACCTGATCATACATTTAAATCCTCTAGAAGAGCTAGTTTCCAATGTCCAAGCATCTCCACAGACAGCCCGGCAAGTTCTCTGCAATTCGGAACCACTTATCAGTCTGTGGCAACGAAGCAGTACAAACTCTGTTTCCAAAGACCAACATGCATCCTAAGGGCCGGCTGACGTCACACTTCCAGAATAGCTCCACCATTACAAGGCTAGGTCTGGAACTCGGAAGACAGCAGTTGTATGGGCTCCCCATATGAAGAGCCTAGTTTGCACACATGTGTGCATGCATGTAAGTGGGTGCAAACAAGAGTAGAGCCTAAAATGCAGAGGAGACCAAGAGTGAAAAGGCACTGAGGGGGTGGGGGAGACAGGACACTGGGTCATATGACATGGAAGGGGGCTCCCAAAAGATGAAAGCGGGGGACTATGGGGATATCAATTATAATATACTTTGTTTGAACAAAACATTATGACATTTAATACTTTGTATCATTTGTCTTTTTTAAAAGTCCAGTTCTGGGGCTGGAGAGATGGCTCAGTCATTAGGAGCATAAGCTGCTCTTCCAGAGGACCCAGGTTCAATTTCCAGCACCTACCTGGCAGCTCACAACTGTCTGTAACTCCAGTTCCATAGGATCTGACACCCTCACACAGACATACATGCAGGCAAAACACCAGTTTTTTTTAAAAAAAGAAAATGGCTGGTTCTGGGGCAGACCACATTTATTTCCTCTCTGCCAAATACAGGTCAGCAGATTAAATATGAACAATAAATTCACAAAGGCCACTGAAGGCCACTGAAGTTTCGTGAAGGGCATTACAAGAACTGAATAGTCAGAAGAAGGTCTGGTGCACAGAAATGGTGAGGAGGATTCCTGGCTTTCTGTAGTTTGGCCTCACTCCTTTCCCCACCTTCTATCTCCTTTGAGACTCTCCAGGGGTTAGCCTCCTGGGAACCATATTCTGCATCTCTTCAGAGCCTCTCTGCCCTTCCCTTTGCTGGCTCTGGAGGCTGACTTCTGTGGACAAACGCCTCTGGGCAACAGCAGTGAATGGGAGAGCGGGGAGAAGTGAGGCTAAGCTCTCCCCACCTCCCCCTGTGAGGCCAGGCAGCAGTGACTGCATCTTCTGTCTTCTTCAGCCATGTGTAAGAGTTTTAACGTGTGTGGTAATGAAGCATTGGCTTAAAATTTAAGACAAAAAAGGCTAGGGCATGAGGGAGGGGAGAAAAGGAAAAGTGAGTGAGGAAAGGAAGGGGAGGGAGGAGAGGGAGGGAGGGAGGAAAGGAAAGGAAGGGGAGGGAGGAGAGGAAGGGAGGGAGGAGAGGAAAGGAAGGGGAGGGAGGAGAGGAAGGGAAGGGGAGGGAGGAGAGGAAGGGGAGGGAGGAGAGGAAAGGAAGGGGAGGGAAGAGAGGAAGGGGAGGGAGGAGAGGAAGGGAGGGA